>JADWOT020000010.1:5097416-5200996 GCA_036345935.2 Taenia hydatigena
ACAATCTGATTTGCGTTTTATCTCTAAGTGTTAAATACATACGTAGCACCAGAATAACACGTCGAACTTGTCTTCAAGTCACCTGTTGGTGTTTGCTACTGGCTGTGTCGGATTTATTAAGCCATTTTATGCGTGACACCTGGATTTTTTTTTGAAACTGATATTCTATCATTAACCGACATTCGCATCAGATCAGGCCTTTAGCTAATAGAATTTTTTTGGTGGCATTACATAAAAATCACATAAATTTCACTGATTGTAGTAGACTAAGCAAGCTACCACTCCATGCGCGTAGAAAATCCCAACAATCGCAAAAATTAATGTAACCAGATGCACCGCAAATGGGTGGAACCATTCGATTCCATATATAGCGCCAGTAATTTGATTGACATCCAGAATGCCTTATGTGAGGCGACCAAAGCAGACTCTCGTCGTAGTTCAGCGTACCTAACAGGGAGTAGACAAATAGGTGCAAGAGCAAGTTATTTAAACGCATTTTGTGCTGCACTGCCCTAGCAGCTTATTGAAATTATTTTTTGCATTTTGCTTACTTGCGCATTGTTATAAAAAATCGTCGTTAATGCAAACATTTTGAGGTGACAGCTTACGATAAAAGCACTACGCACTTGAATGAAATAGTGATATTACAGCCTTCACTCTCCATGGAGTGTAGGAAGCCCTGAAGGAGGTCCACAAATTCTTTCGAATCATTTCCATTGCCCTGGCTACGCTGGGTACAGTGACCAATAGTTGCAGCAAATGCGGCCATAGACCAAGAACAAAAGATAGTTTCTTAACAAATGTGAGCGTTTTCATGGTGACAAGCCATTCTAATAGGAAGCATATACCTAGGTAATCTGCTGGCTCGGTGAATTAAACAAGTGGGTGGAGAATGCTGATCAAATGCTCATTGGCCATCACTTTTGTGTCAATTTACAAGATATATAACCCAAGGGTTCTTAGATAAAGAGAGCAAAATGCCTTCTTGATATCTGCATTGCTACTTAACTGTCCTTAAATTCTCAATGATTTCTTAACCCGCAAGCGATGGGAAGGAATAGCTGCCTCGCAGCAATGGTTCCATTGTACGCGTTAGGTCGATCTGAATTATTTTTGACGTTGCTAATGGCCTAAAATCCTCAGGTTCCGACGCTAAGCCTGTAAACGATGCAGAAGCACACAAGCATTCATATAATCACCTCTAAACAACTTCATGGGTAGGTCAAATGCCAGTGTTAAGTGCCTCGTTTTCGTACCTCAACAGATTCAGGAATCAAAATCAGATAGGGCAACACTCGAGGGAGGAAGAAGTGCCTTTGTTTATGTTGACCGAATTTCAAGTTGTTAATAGCAGCAGAAAAACGATTTTAATGGAACACAGCTTACATATGCAAATGTACCTCGGGAATAGGCTTTACTCCGGATATAAAATCTGGTATTTGCAGATGCTAGGCAAGTTCATTTAGGATCTGACGAAAAGTTGCTACTATCGCCCTGGCTTGTTGCTTTGGAAGGCGACTAAGGGGATGCCAACTGTTCCATTTACTTGAAGGTGTGATTTATCATCTGCAAATGAAAACGTGGTCAGTGCAAACTGAAGTTAAATGATACCCTGGGTAGTAATTTACTCTCGTTTCTAAATGGCGAAGACGATTTGTATTTTCTCATCCATTCAAACTTCACCTAAGCAGGGAGAGTTCAAAAGTGTCGGTCAGAAAATATGATATGGACTTGAAAGTGAGGCGAACATCTCTGGCTTTTTTACAAATGCTACTTTTTAGTTGAAGTACACAATAAATTCTAGATGGATTCTACTGAATGCAAATCCGTAGGCATGAGACATCAAAGTGTTAGTCATTAAGCTTCAAAAGACCACATCATCAGTTGATTAATGAGTGGCTTTTTAAGGTGAAACCGCGTAAAAATGATCACGCATCCTTATTAAGAATTAATTCGTTGTGCATTCACCTCAACGCTGTTATATTGCCGATATTTGCATGGCAATTCGAAGCCGGTAGTGGTTTCTCTATATGCAGAGGTCGAATTTATACATCAATGAGTGGATGTAGATTGATAAACAGGTCTGCACAACACTGCATTTAGGTTCGCGAACTCCGTGCTCCACAGACACTCGCAAAGCTCTTGAGCAGCCCGTTACCAAATGCAGTTTGATCTTCAAGTACTGTCAATAAGAGCTCCTTATTGCCCATGCTCCCATCGCATGTGAGCACCAATGAATTTCTGAACGCAGTTAATTATGCACGTCGTACGATGGTACGATGTTCTCGAAGAAGCCTGATTCTTTTCCAGGATTCGATTTATTTGAAGTAAATACGGGTTAAAAATACCAACTAATGCTGCAACGGATTGCATTCTCTACACACGTGAGATTTTCCAGTTAACAAGGAACGGTTCCAATACGATAACTGAGCTTCAAGCCGTAGTGAGGACCTTGTCGCCCAAACAAGCCTTTGAGAATGCAAGTGTATGTGATATGAGGCAGAAGGGGATAGTTGAATGACCCTATTATGCGCCATGCGGAGAAACCCGGTTTCGTGGATGGCTCGCTCCTGACAACTGTACCAATTATTTGCTGAATATGGCACATCTAAGAGAGCAATAGTTACATCACAAAGCTCAGAGAGATTTGAGTGGGTCCGTCAAATGTAATTTGGAGGGGTACGCAAGAGTCTACAGTACAATTAGCTGTGACACCAAGATAAAAGGAGTTTCTTCTCTCAGGGCACTGTTTTTATCTGCCTTGTGGTCAGGGCCATATAATCTGTCACTTGGACAAAGTTATCAACAGCAGTTCTAGTTCAGCCAATGCTTCCGGAATCAGTACAATTGCTTTATGACATAGTATGACTGGTGTAACGTTGGTAGGATGATCTGTATCTGTTTGGTATTGTAGAAGCATTTCCCACTCCTGTTTATGCCCTTCCATCCTCTCGGTTGATCAGAATCCCAACTTTTGTCAACGACATTTGTCTTATCTACTACCTATTTAAAAGCGGAATTGTAAGCAAACTAATTGCACTCAAGAATTAGCAAATTGTACTTTGCTGCACCTTCTTAGAGTCACGTTTGCTAGTTAAGCCTTTCATTGTAGATTAAACGGTCTTCTTGGGTGCTCATTTCTTTGTCTTTACTCTTGGTCTAAATTGATAGCTGCTAGAATTTTCAATAAAAATGGCAAGAATCCTGCGCAAAAGTCAAACAAAATGACCGAGTCTAACCATCTTTTTCAGTCTTGAGACTGAAAACAGTCGCCCTCATTCCGTACAAATTACAGCGTTGCTTACTTCTCCGCCCGTGAGCATGTACGATATTGCTTCTAATAGAACTTATGTAGCCTGCTGTTTCATGAAGAACTCACGCTTCTACTTGAAACAATGCTCTGTGTGTGGACTTTTTTAATCAGTGATGACTTCGACTGATGAGTGGAAATGCATAAGTGCAGTGGCATAATAAGATGAGGCCTTGATGAAATTGGAGCACGAACTGTACACTGTCTTCAGGTCAAGAACAAAATTAGTGCAGTTGATGGAGTGTGTTCATGGAACGCTACTACATGCAACTGTCAGGTGCGAAGATGCTACGTTATTTGTGCGATCTCTTTACCAGTCTGACGCCTCCTTGCATATGGCCTAATCGTCGCACACTGATACGAGCCATAGACGTTTGTTAATGCTGGGCGCTTTTGCAGTCAACTATGCATAGAGAGCACAGCAGACTACCGACTCACTAGTTTGCACACTATGCGCACATTGAGGTATGATTCCTTGTGCACTTTCGAGTCCCTAGCCATGCCAGGGAAACAGTTGATTTTAATGCTGCAAATCGTGGCACTTGCGTGCTGGGTACGGGTAAATGAAGCGGTGTGGGAGGCCAACTGGACCCGTGAGTAAATAAGTCAACCCAATGATTGTGCACAAACTTGGGCAACGCCGTATAAGCAATGTTTGGTTCTCGAACAATGTGATTCGATCAGGATTGTGAAATCGCTTTTAAATGCCGTTCTCTAACTGCACGCTTCTACGCACGGTTACCAACTCTGAATGGTGAACACATTGTCGGACTAGGGCAGATATCCTAAACTTGCGGGTGGGTGCGAGTGATTTGATTTGTGCGGCACGTTCCACGTGGCGTGAGAGCTAACCGTTTAGCAGACACGCCGTGAACGCACTATGGATTCACGCGTCAAATTTGGCCTTTGGTTGACCTAGTATGAGCAGCTGTGTCACGATCAAAGTGCATCTGACCAATGTGGCAGCTGATTAAAAGGATACAATTAAAGGACGCTACATTATAGCATGTTAAAGGATTTGCCATGCTAATGGTTTATTTACTAGAAAGTCACATTCAGTTTTCAGGTCGTACCATCGCTACGTGTGAACGGAATATGGGCTAAACCTGACGCTTCCCAGTTGTTTTCAACTATCCAGCTTTCCAACTTCTACTGTGCTTGCACATCCGAGTGCAACGTCAAGCATCCTTTGACCTTGTGCAATGTGTTCGAAGTGTCGCATGGCCACTACCAAAGGAGCGTTTTCTCCCTCAATTGATGCGTGCATTTCTTGGCAATTAAATTTACCACGTGATGTTGGCTTGAAAACTTGTAGGGAAGTCTTACGTAGCAATAACAAAGCCAATAGCTCAGTGAATCGTCTACACAGGGCTGTGTCTCGCGTGCACTAGGTAAATGCATATATTTCAATAACTTCAGAAAAGCTTCGAACTCGCCCACTGTTTTGCTTGGTAGGATTGCTCCATGTCATTGCTGGGTCAGGTTTTACATTCCACTCCTTGCTTCCAAATCTCATCTTACTGGCTAGTAGGCCTTAGAGCACATAGAATCTTACTTTATAAGCCACAAAACCTTATGTCTATCGCATGGCACCAATCACAAATCAACCAAGCAATCAGTGTTTTCGCAGTGGTTGACACCGCGCCAACCAACTCTCATCGTGCGCTTCATCCAAGTCACTTCGCTCATACGCATGCCACTTGAGTCTGTTTGGACAATGTTAACGTCTCACCGTCCAAATGGGGTTAATGAGTTTGCGTTTAAATCCAGCGCTAAAAATTTGTCGTGAGAATATCTCAACTGGAAGTGTCCTTTCTGCTTAGATGGTTTCCGTACACCAGAGCCTATCAGCGTTTTGTCAAAAAATCACATCTCTGCTACTTCGTTGAACAGATATGTGCATTAAATGTGCGCAAACCGCTTCCCTGCACTTTGAATTTTACATGCAGATTCGGGGAACACAAAAAATTATGATAATTTTACTGAAAATTAAAGACTATGGTGCATAGAATCTTGACTACCAAAACAAACACTATCGTCAAATTTCTGTGCCATGGACATAAAATCGCAATACGAAAATGCTGCTAGCTGGAGATAGATTCCAAATATTATTTTCAAAAAAACTATTTATTAAATGCGAAATAGTTATTCAGTTGAATGACACACCAATGAATTGGCGCAAAATCTCTTTGTCCCATCAGCTTTTAATTGGCATTTGTCTTGGAGCAGGAAATTGAAATGCAGAGTCATTTTATGCAAGTGAAAATGGGTTGACAGACGATTCTGCACCACACTCTATTCAGACGTGCCAATTCCGTGCACTGCAGAAATTTGTGAAGCCGCTGAGCAGCACTTTAATCAAATGCAGTTTGATCATCAATTTCCACTAAATCGAGCTCCGATTGTTGTGTATACAGGGGTCACCCGCCTGCTATTTCCTCCTATCTTGACAGAAAGAGGGAGCACGAAGGACCCTCAGATTAAACACAAATTATGGACACGCCTAATGATGTTAAGGTCTGGAAACGCATATTTGAATTTTTTGTCGAATAATCCGCTCTCATACCGCATTCTTCATTTTTATTATCATAATCGATTGCCACCACAAACAGATGTTCTTCAATTCAGACAACTGTTAACATTGACTCAGCGAAAGGTCGTTTTACATGTGATATCGTAATATGGTCAGGGAGTGTCTGCTGATCAGCCAGCTGTCATCCCACGTGCGACGCACCACATGGCTCAAATTGCTTAAAATGATATGCGATTAGGCGTATTTGCTCTTATCAAAAGAAGCGTTTTTCCGATAGCAAAATCACTGCCTACGACTATTATACATAATTTACACTAAAAACACTGCTTGTGCGACAATATTTGAGGTTGTGCACTTCTCACTAAGTAAATAATCAACGTGTGAAGATTTGCGTTAAGCTTAGGCTTGCCGAGCAAGGATTGCCAATGCCAACAACATTCAGGTGCTTACACACCAGATCTCCTAAATCTCGACAACGTTCAGTGGTGTTTTTGGGATGCGGTTTTCCATCGAATTCGCACTAATCGACTCATTTGAAATAAAATGATAGGGACAATTTGCTATTTTGTGCGTGATGATTTAAGGAAAGCAGGTCGTTAGATTAAGTTTGAAGGTCGGGATCCGGCTGTGCGAATGGTACTTGAAGTAGTACATGAATAGAAGTGCAAAACGAAATTCGTAAGTGCAGGGTTGATTAGATATCCATGAAAATGTTTGACAAGAAAAAGCAGTGAGTTAACAGGGAATGGTGCTAACCTGATAGCAGATGCAGGCATTGAGCTGAACTGAATGCTCGTTCATTCAACCACCCTGACGCGGGTTTAATCGCTAAACCTTAAAGAGTGGTGCTTGCAAAAGGTGGTTTCCTTGTGTGGAAAACAATATGCGTTTGACAAAATTCCTTTCAGAAGGAACCAATTACCTCTTGTAAAGTGAATCTTTGCCAAACATGGACTTTACAATCACAGGTTAGACAGTAGGCGCTGGCCTTACATAAACACGTTCTGATTAAGGTTAATAAGTGATGTCTGGGAGAGATCGCAGAAAAGAATGGTACAACAAAGAGCTATCGCTACTCGTCATAATTGTTACGGTGCAGATACAAAGTCATTGGTATTTGATGGGTAAATATCCTAAACACCTAGTCTTCAGTGCCCGAATTGCGTTAAGAGTGTACTCCGGACAACCAAAATTAACTTCACTTTGCTCTGTCCTTAATGCCACCAAAGCCCACAAAGAATATTCTTATCGAATTGTACTGACCCTTACAAGGAAGTAAAGGACTAAGCAGAAAAGATGAACTCACTGTCCTGCTATAAAAGTGTTTTTGCTTTTTCGCGGCAAATGTGAAGAATCGCTTGATGGGTATAGACTGACACCATGGTATGATTCTGCTCTTATAGTTCCAACATGCCTGTATATGGCATTAGTGAGGAAGAAGAGGTATTCACCATATTTTTGCGCTTTGGCCTTTACCTTTATGCACCGGGTACACACAATAGATGAGGGCATTCTCAAGTGGTGAGATGGTGGTATTCACCTCAAGACAAAGTGGTGAGTGTCATGCATGTGCGAAGTGCACTTCCTTCCGGTGGCAGACGTGGTTCGTTTTGTCACGATCTTCACATTCGCTGTCTCAGTTTATGCACTCAAGATGGCATTAAGTAAACAAGACTAATAAAAGTGGGGATATAAGAAGATTGGCAACTCAAGACATTTAGTCACATTGCTACCCGAATACCATCTGCTAAAACCATAAACCTTCTCTGTCAGCTACCCATGCAAACATAAATCAGGCTCGAAGTGTGCAAGAAATAGCAATGAAATTCAAATGATTGCAGGAGAGTGACAGACACTGCGAATACTACTTTGCTGGACATTTGACACGCTCGTTCACGTGGCTGACATTAAAACATGAATGGAGACAAATTAAAATTACTGATTTTACTTAGTGACTACTCACTTTTGAATGCATTGGCGTTATGCTTAGGCGATGCGAATTTGCTTAGCTATTTTCTAATATCAGGCGCAAATATTAAATTAATATCTTACTCATTCAAACAGTTTCGGATGGTTGAATTTGATCGCTACAGTTCTGCTCGGCAGTGCACGTTCCTTCGACCGTAGCACTAAGTAAGAATGAGGGCGCATCTGACGGCAAACGCCTTAGCAGTACTGATTGCATTAATAGCGGATCCGTGCCGATCAAAAGGCATTCATACCTGTTCTATTCCAGCTATTATCGAGTAATCGATCTCGCATTGCCCAGAGGGTCTGTGGTCGGCGCATCAGGATCTAGATTGCCTCTAATATTCATTGGTTCAACCTATTAAAATATATGCCTACCTCCATTAATCATGGCAGTTGTAAAGGCTAGGGTTTAATTATTTTGTCATTCAGCGAAAGCTGCGTTTGCATATTGGCGCCTTCTCAGAGCACAAATTTCACCACTTCGCACTGTCGACAAGTACTCGCATAGATGCAAGCACTAGGAGCGGAGTTCAACTAAACTGCTGCTCTCCGCAAACAAAGTTTTCTTCTGTCGCATGAAGATGCAAGAATGCTTGGGATTGATACCAACGAAGGCAGGTGTATGCCCACCTACCATCGGACTGGCGCCAACTACCACAAAATTCCCTTATTTGTGTCTTTTATGGGAATTTTTGCTTTGTGCTATCGATTCTTCCTCCATTACTGCTTTTCGTTGATGTTGACCCGATGAACTCAATTTTCTTTCTCTTCAATCTCATTTTGCGCATCACATGCTGCAAGAACTTAATTTGTTTTAAGCACTACCTGGTGTTTTTATTCTTATAATGAACATTCAAAGCTGCGCTAGTCCCAGAAGACAAAATATTACCAACGCACGTACGGGAGAATTTTGTGTATGCAATAAACAACCCTTTCCGTCTGTTGCGTTGAAAATATAATTGTATTTGGATGACGTTTAACTCATCATCTCGATTCGATTTCAGTTTACACAAAGTATAACGCATTGTCAGGGAACGATAGCTATTTTATCAACTTTGCTAAACTAATGGTAGAATAGGAGCATGCTAAGTGTGCCAGCATGGGGTTATCTGGCGTGTATTAGGTTTCGCGCATTGAATCTTTGAAATGCAGAAATCGATTTGATGAATGGCAGAAAAACCACTCCGGTGAGTCACCATCGTAAGGGATTTATTGTCACCTTGTTGTAATCACCAATTACAAATAGTTCATTAGTCTATTCAACGGTCTGCTGATAATATATATCATTATTTATTATGCGTGCCACATCCTATAATCTTTCTTTTTCCCAACAAAATGAAATAAAGGCATTGCCTGCGCAAGACTTCAAACATCTAGTGCCAAGCTTCACCAAAAATACAAGGATTTCGCGCAGATACTTTTAATGAGCTGATACCATTTCCCGCCCTGGAAGTTGAATTCAATTACCTTGTTCTCTGATAGCCAACCACGCTGCTGCGATGCCCTCAAGCGATCTCGTGGAGTTCAGCAAATTGGTTTCGAAGGCGAAGAGCGTAAGCGTCGCATAGTGTAATTTTCTGAAGATGTTTGTGATAACCGGCGAGGGTATTAATTTCGAGAGTGGAGTGCCAACAATTCGCATCCCTTATAATTTTTCGCTGAAGAGCCCAGTAGAGGTACGTTTCCTATTCAGGCCTAGCTACTGTTCTTCTCCAAGCAATCAAGGTACTTACATTGGGAGCTTTACTACCAGCGTCGCAATATAGTTTTTGTGGAAGAGCGAAATGCAGCTCATTACGCGCTCAGAAATTTAGAAAAGTTGTTTGCTAGCACTGGTCGGTCATTCACTTTGGCGACTCAATGCATTAGAAATTATCATTGGTTTGATGACACTGAGGAACCGATCGAGCTTTATGGTACGTATTTTAACTATCCACGTTTGTACAGCATCCGTCTTCGTAAGCGTGCGTCGAGATATGCAAAAAGAGTTTATCCACTTTAAGTGATTCCCTACACCCGTGAGACAACGCGTTTTTAAAAGGAAATTTTTAAGGCTGTAAAATAGCTGAACTGATACCTTGTCAGCCATGAAGGTCTCGCGAAGACTGCACGTCTATGTGAAGTGTCACTGCGTGCATTCCACAGTTCTTTGCATCAGTTGCTTGAGTTATTTCATCAAAATAGCTCTTCGATAGTAGGCAGATTGAGATGCATGTCTGGGACATGGACATATGACTTTTTTGGCTCATAAGTTTCTTATCAACTATTCTATCTATTGCTCAAAGTATTGTGTCATTCAGCTATTAAGTATGACAAGGCGGTCAACCTACCTGAAATCAGGTAGAACTTTCAAACCATTTAAGTAGTTTTCACTATCACGACGACAATCGCCTAATTAACTAGAGTCCGTAAGCTCAAATTACGTTCTGGATCCACGCATTATCTCTTTTTGTACAAAGTTTCATGGTTGGCGGCCTCCTTCTGGCTTTTTAAGGTCTCAATGATTTCTCTACCCGGTGCATTTCCGTGGAAGATAAAGTGTTGACGAATATAAGAGCGTGAACTCTTGATTGAGTGCGAACTAATCATTCTGTGTACCTTTGTTATTTCAGATAATATCCTCAGGTCCTACTACGTAGATTACAGTAAACAGCCACATCGAGGGTAAGTTGCCATTGAACGCTTCCATTCTAAAGAATCGGTAGCACGCCATTTCACCCATATCCTCCACAGGCCATCCTGCACTTATTAAAAATGAACAGAATGAGGCCATTTGCGTATTCTGCGCAACATCTTTATAAATTATTTATCACTTCGATGTTCAGTTGCTTTCGTCTCAGCACCTACCAAGGTTTCTTACTTGCCCTAGCAATGTTGTATGTATACTATTTGTTGTATAATTTTGATCTGTCTACCACTTTTTCGCATTTCCTAGAAGTTTTATCTGTCTGATTAGGTGAGCAATTTGGTCCTAAAATATGGTCACTTAACTTATCTAAGCGCACTTCGTCTTGGATAGTTTTCCTATATCAAGGGCGTAGTTATGAGTTATTTAAGACTGTGATTTGGTAGATTCCTTCATCTCGGTTAAAACTGTGCTAGTTCCAAGGTCTTCCTTCAAAAATTTGTAGAACCAGGTTAGATAAGAGTAGAAAGGAACCTGAAAGCACATCTGTCAGTGCTTCAATTATTATAATGATGTTTTCAAAATCATTCATGCAACCAAGTGCTGACTAAGAAAAGGCTGCACTGATCGCTCATCTGAAGCGTGTTGCCGTGGTTCCTCGTCCTGTCAGCATAAGTTTGGATTACAAAGCAGTCATCTGTTTTATAAAAATGAAATAGACCCACAACATACCCCGTTTTTACCATTGCTGTGCAATTTCCATGCAACGTTCTGCCGTTTTGCACACTTGTGTGCTTGCAATATCTGCGTTTCGTTTTTATCGAAGCCAATCATCAGACGTCATCTAGCTACGTAAGTAACCCTTCTCATCAGTCAGGGTATTTCTCATTAATGGGAGAGAAATTTCCTTGTCAAACAGTGGCATTTTTACACCAGCTAGTTCCCTTCCTTCATTTTTGACGGGCAAATAGAGATAATCCAAGACTAATAATTGCTTTGCGTGAGGTCCTCCAAAACAACCCCTCGTTAGCTGCAATTATCATGACTCTTCAAACCTCTCGTGTGCCAAGGCCTATGGACACCTCAGCTGTTTCATAAGCCATCGCTTCATGAGACTTGCTCACCTACGATCATTGCAGGGATCCGAAGGCGTTGTATTTCAACCAGTGTGTGCATGTGTTTAACCTGGATGCGGCTAAAAAGGCAGCAGCTGCAGCCGACGTCTGTTTGATGGTAGGCATCATGAATGGGGCCACCCATCCCGCTGCGGATTTGGCTATCTCAGTCGCAACTCGTGGCAATCCTGTGGCTGAGATTAGTGTGGAGGACGCACCGACCACTTCCAGCGCTGCGTAAGTAACCAATCATTGCTGAAACAATCAAGTTATTGAAATGCCCGCCCTGTAGATTGTAGACTCATGCTTCGTTACTAAAACGAGTCGAATGGGATGCTAGAATGCATCGAGCTGCAGCTCTCCCTGCAAAATATGAATGTTTGGATCCACCCGCGATTTAGACGCGATTTAGTTGCCACTGCAATCCATCATTTGTGTTTCCAGTATCTAAGGTGGAACAGTCTGATTGAGTTCAACTCTAAGTGCAGGCGACTTGGCTGATTTTGGAATGGTTTTTATGACCTAAGCGGTCACTAGTAGCGGCACTGGAGTTCTTACCAGGTGCTTGTGAATGTTGGATGGATCTGAAAATGTTGTCAAAACGAAATGTCTGAAATGCTGCTTACGGTGCTCTGTGAAATGTAGGAGTGCAGTTTGAAGAAAGGAAACATTCCACCTACCGTAGGCTCCTTGACCATTCAGTCGTATTGTTACCATGCGTTGTAAGCTTTGCGGAGAAGCAATAAATTGAGCTGTTAAATAATGTTTGGGGTCCACACCAATTTTATCGTGCCAATAAGTCTGTAGAGACGGTTAACCACGACCTAAAAGGGAAGCAGTCAGGCATATCACTTCTTAAACCACCAGTGTGGCTATCATTCTCTAAGTTTAAGCGCAATCGATAAGCCTCACTCCTCTTGGCGGTCAGTACCGATTCAAGGCTTGGAATCTGACGTGGAATGTGCGTACTTAGCGAACCGACTTGGCGTTCTGCGAGAGACAACTACCAAGGGTATTGCAGAACGATTGCTAGTCATTGTTAGGTTAACTATCTCCATTTCTTTCCTTTCTACTTTCTTCTTCGAGGGGAGGGCCAACATCGTACTACCCCGACTACTTGCTAACGTCATAGCCTTTCAGTCCGACCCTCAATAAAACTTGACGGATCTTAACAACAATTAAGGGACTCAGCATTTTCACAAGGGGTACCGCAATAATAAAATGTGATGTCTGATAAAACTACAGAGCGGTGGGAGTAGGGACGACTGAGGCAACTAGGAATAGACACCGGTATGTTGATGCTAGAACTACTACAGCGCAAGAAATCTCGATAATTGACACAATGTTTTTTACGTGAAGCCCCTACAGGGAATCGGCGATGCCAAACAGCTCTGAAGTGACAGTAACCTGCTTCTACTGATTTTACACTAGCAGCGTCTAAAATTTAGTCACGCACTAAACAGTTCAGCACGTTCTGCTCAGTTGTCACAAGCAAATGTGCACTGGTGACACCCATGAGATTGGCTTCCAAAGACTGAAGTAAATATCATAGACTACACTGCTTAAGAAAATTCAGGGTATCAGTGCTACCGCGCGTGCATGAATCCCGCTTTACACCACTAATATGTTTTGAGTTCTCAATCAGCCATTCCATCAAGGAGACGGCTATGAGCAGGTATCCCACACTCCTATAGTTAAAGCCCCAACTTTCATAAAATTGCAATTACCGGAAGGAGGATGAGACTGCTGCAAATGTGAGATTTCCTCTTAGCAAATGCTACAGTCTCGTCTGTGACAAGTGGATATTTCTAATGTTATACTATCGCATGTGACGCTTTGCATCAAAGCAGTAGCTAAGTCGCTCACAACACCTGCTCTACAGACAGAACCTAGTACCACTGCACCGTAGAAGTGGCTATTTTATTTCTCCATACGACTCTCTTGCAACTCCACGAGTTCAATTTGCGTGGCTACCCCTCGCCTTGTCCCTGTGTGTCGAATTCTATGATACGAGATCTTGTTGCATCGTCAAGCAATAAAACAAACCCCTTAAATTTCTTCATTGCGTGCAGCATCACCATTTCTGTTTCATACACCTCGGCATGCCTTTTTAGCCTAAATGAATAGTAAATTGGCAACGGATCCGCCATCAATTGCAATTGTGGCTATCTATTCTTATTGGCTCAGCATCTTCCGTTGGGCAGCTGCTATTGCCGCCTCATCAAGATGAGAGGACGAAGAATCGACCTTATCGTCCAGGTGCTTTTCAAACATTTAGGCCAAATGCAGCAACCACGCACCTTATATTTTGCTACTTTTAAAAGTGGTAACCTTTAACGAATATTGGCCTTTTATTCCATTTCTCGATAGACGCGACTAGCTATGCTCATTATAAGTTAAAATGAGACAGATTCCTTAGGGATTGCATGGGGCAAAGACAATATTTAGATGCATTAGAGGTGTATGCGAGCAAACGAAGGCATGACCGTCAGCTGTGAGGGATAAGCAGGCTGAGTATTAAGCCAATAACAAGCACAGGTAGTTGTGTCCATTTTTCGCATACTGAGTGCACAGTCACTTGTGCACATTCCTCTCTCATTTTGATGCGCTTTGCTTTGCTACACTTTATCAGCTGTTTGATGTACCACAGATAAGGCGTATTATATGTTCCCAATGTTGCGCTCCGCGCCCTCTTGCAATTGCATTGACTTCGCAACTCCTGATTTTGTTAATTACATGAGCTTATTTTTTGGAAGAAGCCACAGACATTCACTCAGCAGCAAAACAAAATGACTTGACGAATTAATTAACAATGTTAATTCCTCCATGCCTGGGACAGCATCCCTTATGCTTTACCTATTTTTGTTCATTCAAACGCATAGTGGCGGCGTTTTTACGACAAGACTACATAAGCGAATGTGAGAATGTAAGAGACTATTTGTGGAAAGTAACTGATGATTAAATTTGTGCAATCGGTGCACACTTGCCCAATCTTTCCTTACTTAGTTTGTGAGAATCACTAGGCTAAACAGCAGTTGTGTTCGTCACCCTAGTAGTTCAACCGACTCGTGCGTTCGGATGCCCTCATCGCTGCTTGTTAAGCGTTTCCCCAAAAGTAGGGACCGATGTTGAGGTACAGGTCAAAATATCTTTGATCGACATCTTTATTAAAATAGGTTTCTTCCATTATTAATTGTTTGTTTGCCTTTCTCCTCCAACCAGCTTGTTTATATACCACCAACTCGTAATTAATTTTAATTTCTTTTAAGTAAAATAATCCGGCTTTCATGCAAACGCATTTGAGTTATGCATAATTAAATATGGTAACCCAGGCCCTGACAGATTGCATTTGTTATAAATAGGTGACATGTGGGACCGTGACGAGGAACTGCTGATATTGTTCGTTCAACATGGTTAAGAAAAAACCAGTAAAGACCTCAAAGTAAATTACTGCATTCTGCATGCTCTCCCACTAAGGAATTCTTTAGTAATTCTGTGTCCACAGTAATTATGACGAAATGTTATTGATGATCGAAAATACGCAAACTATATCTAAACAAGCTGTGATCTATACACTGCTTATTGTGACTGCTCTGACTGTGCACCATCGTAAAACGATGATTAGATATTTTTTACATTCCCATTTGTATTACCGATCTCCCAACCATAGGAAATTGAAACGATCCCATTTTTACACTAGATAACTTTTGCTTTGCTCGTTCTTTGATCCTTTTTTTTATTTTTTTCTTATACTTAATGCCTTGTGTCACCAATCTTGCAATTGCCGAGAGGCAGTCGCTTTGCAATCAGTATTGCTTCCAGTGGTTAACACTCTGTCTGACTTCCCTGGATATAATTTTATTATTATCATCACAAAAGTATGACGCATGTGTTTTCGCACGCATTATTTTGTTTCCCTCTGTTGCCCAAACCTGTTTTAAATGTCCCTGAGCTATTGAATGCATCTGACTTCTCTATACCTCAAGCTCGCATAGTCGGCAATAGATGTCGATGTGGGTCACATCAACACTCATTCATCCATTTTGGTTGCATAAAAAGCACTTAATGAATCAACGCTGCGTAATCTACTGCTAGATCTAATCCCTTAAACCTACACTTAGTTAAAATATCCACTTCTTGTTTGTGAAGCAGGCTGAATTAAAGACAGGCGCATACTGATGCTTTGGTTGAGGGTTTCATGGGCATTCTTAGCAATATTACTGACGCAAAGCCTTAAAGGAAATTTGTGAGAAACGCTCCTATATTAATGTGAAATCAGTCTGGTAATATAGAACGTATAGTTCGCAGATCTTGTTTAATTTTTAAGCTAAATATCCATGCATGAATTGTGTGGGTTGCATCAAAACCACCAGTCAGACAAGCATTGCGTGCTACAGGTGTCAGAACAAAAGGCATAAGAAATCAAAACCCCATCTAGGAATGTTTGCTTCATTGTCACAGTACCCAATGCAGTGACAAACGGTAGTGAGGAAAATGGTTATATTATCTTTGGATAAGGTGTCACAAATGTGTATGAGATGAATTGGAAGATACGGTGGTGCGAATGACATAGTGAAATGGAATACTAAGGCATGGCTTGATGAGGTGGTGTGGAACCAGACAATCAAAGGAAGAACGGCAAGGATTGAAGTTTGCTGGGTTGACTAGTTTTTATTAATGAATGTGTAGATAAGTGCGGAATGGTGGGACTTCTTTTAAGCTATTATTAATAATGACTTGTGTAGATATGTACGTTGCCAAATGAAAGGGTGTAATCGGAGGTGAGTGCAGGCGAATTTGTTTAAGAAGTCAAGTAAAAGTTTCAAAGAATGCGTTCAAGAAGAAAAGATAGAGAGGCAGAAAAAATATTGCAGAGCCAGATTTTAACAGGTGATGGAAAAATCATTTAGCCCTTGTTGGGCGCACGTGCGATAGGTCGACTGCGAATCTGGCTGGAGGTGGGAAGTGGAAATGACTAATGATTAATGCAGCCAAGATCCATGGTCGTTATTCAGCGGAATAAATAGAGCCAATTTACATGGATGGGTGAATGAATAAATACATGACCGACAAAATTTGATGACAAGTATTCGAAGTATCTGTAATCTTCTATCCGTAGTGGCAAGGAAGCGCATTCGAGTTGCCTATAATCGAGCCTCTACTCTCGTTTCCTCAACAAATCCCAAAGGCAGATGTCGAAGATTGCGTAGGACTGAAGGTCTTCTTGAACTCTGAGAAAAATACCTGCCAACATAAACCAGTGATATAACATTCACCCACTCGTTCGACCATCGTGGTGAAGAATCATGAAGCCATAGTGTATCAGATATAGGTTTCGGATGCGCAAAGTGTGAAAATTAGCACGCATCAATGAAATTAGCTGCCAATAGAATTTAAAGCTTAACTATCCCTTAGTTAAGTTGAATCGTTCCCCTATGTTACATTTAACCACAACACACCTAATGGCTACAACAATCATCGCATCATCGAATTTCAAATTGCGTGATAATATGTGTACAGTATTTCGCCACGGAAACACATTAGTACTGCCTTGTTCACAGTTAGAGAACAACTTGCAATCCCTCTAAATCGCATTATAAAGAACGTGGCTATTGCTCCTGCTAAAATCCGAGACATTGCGAGAGTGCTAGATATGGGGAAATAAGACGCTGTGGGAGGCAAACCGACTTAATGACTTGATGAGTTGCTGAAGGGATTGTGTATGTTCCCAAACATCATCTCACAGACGATGTTTATTAGTGCGAATCAACTGAAACGGGCGTGAACAGTGGTTTAGCTATTACATGTCGTCTCATTGTAAACTTTTTGCCATGACTACTAATTCTAGATGACGACAACATTTTTGAATGAAGGCAGATGCCTTACATTGCAGAGCGAAAGTGCTTTGAACTGTGCGGTGTGTGGCACGTGACGTGACAGCTGGCTGTCCATGAGGCACGCCAAGCCTGCATTACGGATATATACGCCAAACTTGACCTTACGCCGGCTCAGCTTGAGCAGCTGTGGCACAATAGAGGTACATCTGTTAATAGCAGCAGTTGATTAGGGGAAAAAGAATTGGCCATACAAATAAATTTGAGCTAAGTCTGACACAATCGAATTGCTTAATAAACCCTGCATCGGTGCCTCTTCCTACTCCCACCGTGTTGGCGCATGTTAATTCAACTCCACACATCTATTGATCTTGTGTAACTTGACCGAGGTGCCTCATGCCTACCATCGAGGAAACTATTTACATGCATTTTTCAGGGCACCAAATATAGCAATAATAGCAGGGCAAATGCCTCAGTGAGGTACCAACGGAGAGGTGTGGCTCGCGTGCGTTAGGGGCATACGTTCATCGACTGGTGGACTTGGCCATCGTCCTTGTCTTGTCGATAGCCTCGCAGTCCATCCCAATGCCTTCCCAATCATAGCATATCACAACGATGTGGGTTAGTAAGCCATAGAGGATAGCAAATTGAGCTTTGCAGGTAACAGAACCCCTTGTCAATCTCATTGAATGAAAGTTGCTCTCATGACACGTTTCGCAAAGGTGCTTCCTAGAAAAAATGGTAAAAAATGCCCATTGGCAGCGTCCTAAAGATTGCTAACACACCAGCAATCAGTCTTAGAGAGGACAATCAGTTACAAATCCGTTGCTCTACGGTATACTTTGGATCATGTTCACATGCGAAACGAGCACCGGGCAGACTGCGACTACTTTAATATCTCTAGCACCGAGACGCAAACGCATAAAACACAAAGAGGCAACCACGAAAATTTTATCGTCTGCAATAATGTGCGGAAGAGAGAACACCACCTGAATGATCTTCTACCAAATCTTCGCAACTGGTAATAAAAGTTTGATGATAAATATTTATTCGATCTAAATATAGCTTAAAATACATCTTCACACATCCGTATGAGTAGACTCAGAAGGCACATTTTCATTTAGCTTCGATACATCCATACGAGGCCGACGGAGGAGGATAATGTGAGGTTCTGGCTCGTAAATCATGTTAATCTAACATCTACGGGACTGTTTTATTCCTAATGCAAGCAATTTTGCTTTCTGTCATCAGGCGATTTCATGGAATTCGTGAAGCTTTCGCCGCTGGCAGCTCGACATGTCTTAAGACAAAATTAGTCCCATGAACGTAAATTAATTGTAATTAAACGAGCACAAGCAAGAAAGAGAGCAGCCATTTTTTAAATTTACATGATAATCCACAGGCATCAGATCGTCACAAATCATTGATTTAAACAATGAGGAGCGACATATTACTATTCACAGACGTCATCATAGAACTTGTTCAAATGTACTATATTAAACTTATCCACGACTTTACTAAAGAGTACTGAAAGCTAAAGCAGCAAAATAGCACTGTTCGCCTTGTCAATGGTTCAATCATATAAACAAAATTTCTCGAAAATTAATATAGCCCTACATGTTCCACACATAATTTATTAGTTAAATCTTTTGCAGATACTCAGTGCGAACCAAAAAACGAGGGAAGGCAAAGCAGTGCAATACGTTACTTGTTTGTCTGTTGTTGCATGACTCTAGGTTTTGGCAAAGGACCACGTTGCGTCCTCGCCGTCGAGCTTGGCTTAGCTCAACTGACTCTCCTACAATGTAGTGAGTGAATGATAAAGGCATTTCAATTGCATCGTTTGTGCCTAAAATGTTTGAGTAGGAACCGCGTATTCACGTAGATATTGAATTGTAAGGCGATGTCGTGAGGACTCCAGTGAGGCGTCTGATGTTTGAAAGTTGTGAGAGCAGAGGGTATTGTCGCTGTGAATGGAGTGCAATGAGTGACTAAAAGGGGATGTGAAAACCTTGTTTCAAACAGGCTAAAGACAGGACCGATGATGATGATTGGCTAATTGCGTTATGCGTTGTTAAAACACTAAGTTATTTCGAATGATTATTAGAAGTAATAAAATAGTATGAGTTAATGCAGTTCCATGATAGTTTGATTAATTCCACGATAGATTACAAGAGCAGGTTGCGATTCTGTTGGCCGGCCTGAATTCTAGCCAACGTTGGCTGCTCCAGGCGTTCAAGCGTCCATCCATTTTCTGCTATACCACCATGATGCTTGGCAGCTTCAAGGAAGAATTTGGATACGATTACTTTTTAGGCTGTAGAGGGTAGAGGCATGCAACCGTGAAAATATTTGCTACAGCTCCTGAGAGACTTTGAGTTCAAACGATTAAAAGTGCTGACACGTCTGTGTATTTGGGCAGCATAAGGACTCAAATTCGCATTTACATGTCGATGTGAGTTTTTATAATTTGCATAAAGGCAATGTTCTGAGAGCATTTTCCGGCTTCCATCCCGTCGCAAAAGCGTCTCCAACTAAGGGGTCCAAGACGTAAATTAAGGTCACTGCGCTTTTACGATAACTTAGCGAACCACTTCAATCCTAATATCGTAATCTACTGCAGCGAAATGGCTGGCCATTAAGCAGAGACGCGGCAATGGATTGCAAGGCTGCTGGCAAAACCTATAAGCCATGTTGATAAACAGAAGCAAAACCCACTCGCTTAATCCGACGCAGAGTTGACCACACTACCAAGGCATTACTATAGGCCACAGTTACCTTCTTTCCAAAAACCAGTGTCCCTCTCACCAACTCACATTATCAGTTATCGTAAACTAACTAAGGGATCAAAAAAGAAAATTATCTGTGCAACAAGAGGGATCACAATCAAGAATTGATGAAACAAGCAGTGATGCTTTCTGTCAAAAAGATAGAATAGGGGATCAGTCTGAAATTCTGTCACACCGATGCTGTCGTGTGTTGGATGTCACTAAGTCACTAGCGATGCTCGCACACTTCGGCCTGCCAACAAACCAGTAAAATAACAGTAAATGCAAAGGCAGCCACAAATGCATTTGCTGCGATTTAATATTCAAAGGCGATGGCAAATGGAACTCTCTCAATGAAAATGGCAGCAAATGACGTATCCTGCATCAGCTCGAGAACGAACTTTATCAGTTTACGCCTATTCCCATCTGTTAGGGCTTCTGAAGGAACTATTTTGTAGACAAAATAATCCCTTCTTGCTAAAACAGTAATAATCGCCCAAAGCAGGAAAATATTGATGCTTTACTGAGTGGGTGGATGGTCAGCTGGATGAATGAGTGCATGCGCCCATCACAAGCATGAATTTTGCTTACGAAATGGGGTAACATGTGAACCCAGGGTGAAGAAGAAGAACAGCAGAAAGGCGTTATTCATGCAGCTTGAATCAAACCGACCCGCAAATGGCAAGGGCATGCAAAGTGCAGGCCGATGACCACGTAGTGCTTCAGATTCCTACAGAACATCAATGATTTCTGATGCGTTTCCACTCCATTTTACACTCACGACACACGTTCATCGAAAACCTGGCTGAAAGTGGAAGATGTAACACTGGCTTTGGTCATAGCGACATGAAAACCGTCTATTTTGGCCTCTGCAGCAATACAAGCATGTCGAAATCAAATCATTTACCGAAACACTCTAAACAACAACTAAAAGGTCTCTGCGCAGCCTATCAACTATCCACAACGGCATGAAATACTTACGATCCCCCATACCAGTCTTTTCGACCTATTGAAACGAACTTCAAATAGCATCAATGCATTGCATTCATTCATGTGTTCATCGCAATTTTTCCAGCATTCCTTTGCATCTTATCATTACTTATCTGGCTGTGGTTGAGTCCAGCACAAAAGGAGGCACCGCTGATTGGATAGTGGAGAAATTAGCACGGAGAAATGTCATGTTTCCGTCCGTTAGGGCAAAGTAGCTCTACAAAGAAGAAAAGCCTGTTACAAACATCTTGGAGATATGCATGGTATCATTAAACATCGTTACTTCAAACATTTTAACGGCGGCAATGACTCACGTCAGCTTGCAGAATGAAGAGCAGTATCTTCACTCGTTCTCTTCTTTGCGGTCGCAATCTAAAGGACAATTTAAGTTGCATGCTGTAAAGCCGAAGAAGACAAAATTGATTTTTTGAATTTAAAATGAATAAAGTAGATGTGAATGAGAAAAAATTGAATTCTCAAATCCGAAGGGCACGACATGGGGCGGGAGGAGAAGATATTGAATTAACAATGTCGAAACAGGCAAAAATTAAGCCAAAGGAGAGGAAATTGATTTCAAGGAGTCAAACGTCCTGAATTAGAGCCGATGGAGAAAAAATGATTCTAGAAAGTAAAAAAGGATGAAATGAAGCCAATTAAGGGGAAATTGACATTACGAAACGAAATGCAAGACACAGAGCCGACGTTGACTCCACCTTCATGCGATTCGGCTTCGTTCGACGCCGTTTTAATGCATTTCGGTGCCGTGATATCAAATTCTTTTTATTTCATAATTTTGATGTTGCAAATCAAATTTTCTCGTTTATTTCTGTTTTGTGAAATTGATGGTTCATAGTTAACTTCCCTTTCTTCCGGCATATTTCATGCAATTTTTCTATTTTTAGTTCACGTTTCCTTCTTATTTGCTACATTTCATGCAATCTAATTTCACTCTTCTCTCTTTTATCCTTAGACCATGCCATTTCACGCATTTCTAATTTATAAAACTCAATTTCCTTTGCCTTTGACTTCAATTCTTGCACTTTACATTGACCTCAACTTCCTATTCCTTGTCTCGTTTGCGCATTTTTGCTTTGTGTTATCAGTTTTTCCTCCTTTAATGCTGTTCGTAAATTCCGACCTGATAAAATCAATTTCCTTTCCCTTTAGTTTATTCCGCGTGTCAGAAGCTTTCGACCTAACTTGATTTAAGCAATAACTAATGATTTAATTCTTATAATGAGCAGTTGAAACCGCATTAGTTGCAAAAGGTAAAATATTGCTGACCCATCTATGAAAGAATTTGTATTTCCACCGTAAATAATCCTCTTCGTTCGATGCATTGAAAATATAATTGCAGTTGGACGGCGTCAAAATTAGCACCTCGTATCAATTCCAGTCCTCATAAATTTTGACGCATTTTTGGGAGCGATAGCTATTTTATAAAATTTGCTGAGCCAATGGCAAATGTGAGAGTATGCTGACTGTGCCAACTTGGGAATATCTGGCGTCGTTTTTGGCTTTTGCGCACTGAGTCTTTGAAATGCAGAAATCGAATTGATAAATGGCGGAAAAGTCCACTCAAATGAATCTTCATTGAAAGGCATTCATTGTCAACTTTTGGAGACTATTAATTACAAATAGTACATAAGTCTATTTTACAGGCCTTGCCGAAGTGTAAATCATTATTTTTTATGCGTGCTGCATCCTATGATCTTTCCTCCTCTTAACAAAACTAAGCAGCGGCATGGCTTGTATAGGACTTCAGAAATATAGTGCTACTTTTCATAAAAAGCAAGGATTTTGTGCAGTTTCTTTTAATTAGCTGATACCGTATGCGACGATAAAGTTTAATTCAGTTGCCTTGTTCCCAACAGTCAAGTACGGTGCTGCGATGCCCTCAAATGACCTCGTGGAGTTCATAAAATTGGTTTCAAAGGCAAAGAGCGTAAGCGTCGCATAAATGTGATTTTCTTAAGTTGTTTGTGATATTGGCGAGGGTGTCAATTTTGAAAGTGTGGTCCCTAGTGATTTTCAGCTGGAACACGCAGTCGAGATAATTTTGCCATTCAAGATTAATTACTGCACTTCCTCAAGCGATCGGCCTACTTATCCTGGAAACATTGCTGCTATCGTCGCAACATAGTTATTGCGGGATCCCCCAATGCCACCCACTACGCTCTCAGGCATTTGGAAAAGTTGTCTGATGACAACATTCGGTCTTTAACTTTAGTGACTCAATGCGTTGTTGATTTACATTGGTTAGCTAGGAATGAGGATGTGGTCATGCTTTATGGGACGTATTTTTAAGGACTTGCTCTCTTATAGCATCCTTATTCGTGAGCGTGTGCGGGTGTACGTGAAGATAGTTTACCTAATTCAAAGGGATTCGTGCGCCTGCGAGACAGCGCGTTTAATGACGATTTTAAAAGGATTTAAGATAAGCGAACACAAACTTTGACAGTTATGGCAATCTTGCGAAGACTACTTGTCTGCGTAGTTCTTAACATCAATCGTTTGAGTATGCATGTATTCGTTTTCATTTCCAACTTAAATCATCATTGTGCTTCTAATGGTTTTAAATGTCTGATAAAGTTAGTGCAATTTGTGGCTCACCACAGTCTTCTTTTGGGATTTGCCAGGCATGAGAGCAAACGAGAAGGAGGAAGAGGGAACTGACAACAGAAGTGCAGTGGGCTATCGTAGCAGCATTTGAATATGAGGTACGACTTCATTAGACATTGACACGTAAATCTTCCTTACTCTCTTTATTTACTAAGATGAGACGATATTAAGATAAACTTGGCGTTGTAGCATCCTCTATTTTTATGATAAATTGGCCCTAGAGGCACCGATTTCGTCCCATAAAGCATGGGTAACAAGGCCGTTTAGGAAATTCTACAGCGCATAATGCCTGTTGTCGCACGCAGTCCCTTGCTGCAAAGTATTGGCAGATAAGAATTAGATCCAACAAACTACCGCTATTTTAGATGTTTTTAGCCCAATCGCAATTTTATAAAGACTTAGGGGTAATCCATCGAAGTCGGCAGTAAGTAGTTAATCAAATTAACACATTTCGAATTGGCAAAAACCTACTTCGTTCACCTTGGTTCCATTTCATGCATTGCGACTTGGTGAAACCAATTTCGCCTTAGATGGTTGCATTTCACGATTTGGGACCGCGTAAGCTCTATTTTGTCCCCATCAGCCCGCCGGCCAGCCTTAACTCATGCTTTTTGATTTCGTAAAATCTATTTCGTCTGCGTCAGTTGCATTTCATACATTGCGACTTAATGAACTCTTTTTTCTGCCTTTACTCCCTAAATATATGCCGGGCTAAAACGGAGATCCTTAAAAGTGTTTTTAATCACGCTCTTTTAATCGCAAAGCACGATTTCCTTCATTGTGCTTATTTAATATTGTCACGTTTTTCTTCTGGTCTTTTAAGGACATTAAATTAAGTTTTCCTTAATTTACTCCTATCAACCGTTTTGTAGTTCTTAAACATAAAGAGTTTTTGAAATTCGTAGGAAATTATCATCTGCTTGTTAATTTAATTGTCCCTCGATTATTTTTTGCCTATGGGCTGCTTTCGTAATTTCAAAGGCGCTGAAGATCTGCCAAAGCAGGTAGCTGTGAATCTAGATGCCGCAAGAAAATTTCTCAAGGGGAGATGAACGGCGAGAGGAGATCAATCCGGGCACTTATGACCGACCCGGAAGACAGCATTAATTTTCTTGAGGAGATGACAGTAAATGCATGGTTTTCACTTATCGTACGTCCCTCAACATCGTTGGATATTTCTTTATCGATGTAATTACGTATTCATATTAGAAGATGATCAAAAACAATGACTTTCGAATAACTTACAGCTTTGATGGGAATGTCATTGACAATTTTCTAATGCCTGACCAAGTGACGCAGTCAGGATGCCTCATGGATTTGTTCCGTACGCAGCTGTGATATAAAGCTATGCAAATTTGATGCTCATTATGAGGAATTGCGTGTGATAGTGCACTATTCTATCCGTCTGAGATTACTTTTTTCTTTATACGTAATTCATTTAGTCTTTGCTTCATTTTGTTGTAGGAGGTGAAAAGAAGGCTGATAGAAAATACAAATGCACTGAGTGTGGTGAACAGCATGACGACTTGGACGGGATGCACCAGCGCCTCCTGCGTCACAGTAATTGCAAGTTCTACTTCTGTGTGCAATGCTTCGAGGGTTGTGAAACGCTTACGGAAATGGTACGCCAAAGAATGACACACAGTGGTAAGGTTTGATTTCAGTCGGTGTTTCCTGCTCTGCCACTAATGCCAATGAATAATACTTTATGCGTCCCTTTTTCCAAAAGATGTATTTGAGTTGCTGGCATTAATTCAGGAATTTTTAAGAAAACCAAGAAGTCCTCCTGAAAAAAGGCGCAGAATTGTGTACTGCTGTAGTGTTTGCAGATCCACTTTGACCGCTTGGTTGTGATGTCATCACGCAGAACAGGAGCGCGCGGCTGCGTGCTCACCTCATGCGTGCTGCACTCAATGCATATGCAGATGAGGAAGATGATGCTTCAAGTCCTACTAGCTATTCTTAGGAGAAAAAGTGTGTTTGACTTCTATCATGCATATGATGCTATTTGTGGTGGCTTTTAACAGAAATTTTGAGCTTTTCTGATATGCTAATGCCTATATGGTAAGCTTTCGTTTTTCTACTTGAGGCGCCACACAAACTTGTCCATTCAGCCAATTCCGTGTTTGGATGTCTTGCTACTTCACTTTAGTTGAAAGCCATAAGATAAATTTGGCCACAAAGGCCTGATAGATTTGGAACCAAGTGAAGTCCAATTCGCAAAACAGGTACACCTGTATCACATTCATAAAAGCCAATCGACAGTTGAGAGCAGGGATGGCTGAAGTGATGTGCTTTGTTGGTTGTTAGTAATCGGACAACTAATTAATGACTAAGTACAATTATAGCATGCTTTTACTGACAAAGGCAACAATTAAGAGAGGCATGGCAAATGTGCAACCCAGAAGCTGAGGAGTGGAGCAATCATTCCAGTCGTTTACGCAAAGGAAATGAATCCATTTGTACCTAAAGCAGTAAAAGAAAGTAATGTTCCCAGCTTGCAACGAGACTGATTTATTGGTGGGTGTTTTTGTAAAGAGATCATATTCTTGATAGTTGTGATGAGAAGGACTACGTGAGCATTAACGGCTACTCGCTCTCGCGCTTGACATTTATCTGCTCTAGTGCTGGCTCATTATTTGCTACTGCTCTGACAGGGAAGTGGGGCTGATCTGCAGTAGTGAGTTGTTAAGAAAACCTTTGAGTCTCAATTTACCAGGAAGGCTTAGGAGTAAATAAGTGGCACAGAGAGCGATAATTCCAGGATCACATTGATGGGATGGCACAGAAGGCGGGGGGTGATCTCGAGGAACGCGAACAAGGGTGAAGTTGACTTAAATAAATGTTGACAGAATATGGAGCAATTAGGTCAGAAAATGCACAAGAAGCGGGTTAATTTGATAGAACATCTCCGTGTTGCGAATAAGAGTGCTGCAATGGAAGCTACTTATCGCGGGGAATACACATATCGGCTATAGAGTCCCTTTGCACCTAGTTAATCCACTAGAATTCTCTTTATTATTAGAGAGTGAATACGAATAAGCCTCCATCTATGAGTGTAGCAGACCTATCATTTGAGACAGACTGTGGCGTTCCGAATCGCCATAGACACCTTTCGCCCAACCCACACCAATCGTACGTCGACGGGCTAAGCTGACAGAATGGGCTACTGTCACATTGGTCATCCTCAAAATAAGGCAAGAGCGTGAACAAGGCGAGGGCAAAATTACAGGCTTTCTTATGCCTTTGAGATGAATTGGTGATTGCAACAACTATGTCTCCAAAAAAATTGAATTGCAACAGGAAACCAACGCAGATCGATGCCGTGAAGATGGTGATTGCAGCACAGTCAGTCTGCCAGTTTTCTAGGCAGACTTCTATTTTGGTTCATATGATTTAACCACCTGCCAATTTATCTTAGTGTAGACGCACATTTGCATCAAATGTATAGCGTATTATGATCTATTGCTAAAATAGACTAAGATCAGGTTTCATTGTTCATTTGCCCTCTCAACCATGTTTGAGTCTCTTGCCTTATTGACTTTGACGAAGTGCAGCAGTAATTTGAACTCTTGGGAAACTGATTTGAAATGTGTTGCCGCATAAATTTTACATTCCTGATGCAACCATTATTCAGCTAATGGAAATACATCGACATATGGTGCAAGGAGATGCAGAGGACTGTTGCGATACTTTGATTCTGCATCTGCTCACATGAGCAGCTTATGGCAAATTTGCTATAGTTTCATTTTCCATCCTTGCATCTGAATTTTATATAATGGGCAGCAGAAAGTAAGGCAACCCACCTTTGATAGCCAAAGAATCGAGTCACAGTAATAACAAAGTGTCGCGCAAAGAGTCAGCTGCTTATTTACATGTACATAATTGTCATTTTAGCGTACATGCACATGTAGTATTCAATATTGTCGTAGTAAATTTATATGCCTGGGAACTAACTTTACTCTCTATTTGGTGTTTCTCAAGACATTCTTACTGTCACAAAGTGGCTGATCTTGCTACCTCAGGACAATTACGCCTTCAGTTATGACCGGTGCTTCCATTGTTTCCAAATGACTGCTCATTGGACAACGCCTACACCTTGAAGCTATGGTTATGCCACTGCCGACATGCTGAATCTAAAGAAAAAGACCCCTTCCGATAAAGCAGAATCCTTTGCTAATGACGCTTTTCTTTGCGATCCAGTAAATCTCATGACAGAGCGTACGAGCACGAGCGGCGCTCAAGAGGAAGTGGACACTCCTTCTGTTCTGGATTCCATTTCTGAATGCTATCATATTTTAGGTAAACTTAGTACCGCTAATTAACCTTAAGCTTCTGATCATGCATCCATTTGACCCTTTTTGCCGGGTAGACTAGGATAAGTGAGGTTGCACAAATCGTGGTTTGTATTTAAAACAGTGTGGTCGAAAAAGAATATCTGCGTTCTCCGCTTTAAAACTAAGGTCGTACCTAACTTAATGCTACCTCGAAATTCGTGGAATAAGTGTTTTGTTGCCATTATAAATATAAGAGAGACCAGAACGTCAAGTTGTGTGCAATTCTTTTGTGGCTTTGATGAATGGGTTGGAACCCCTCCCTAGTGCAGCGCTTGCACAAATTTGGAGAAAAATTTGAGATTAGTGAGCAGGTAGATTCATCGACCGACCAGCGTGAACGAGACGGAACTGAATTACACGATGAAGAAAGTGCACACATTTGAGATCCTACTTGGCTGCAGGCCATTTGGGACTGCTTACAGCCATGCCCCTGATTGACTGCTCGACTGGACCTTCAAATCTCTACCTCCAATTCAACAGAGCAATAGCTTTGCTTTCTGGAATTTACGCCAGTTTCTAAGTCTGAGATTTGCCAATCCAAATTTTAGAAGCGGCCTTGCTGGAGCCTTGATGCACTTCCACTCCCAGAAAATCAGGGAATGCATTGAATATTTCGGTGCATAACCAACCTGCAGACCCTCCTAACAGAAAATCACTCGAAGCGAACTATTGGCATTGCCAAATAATCCGTCTTTATAATCCCTCATTTCTTAGCTGCTTAACTCCTTGCGTAGGAGATCTGGAAACTCTGTGCAGATAATCCCTTTGCATTCAAATTGTTAACTGTGCAAATAAATTTATAATGTCTCTGATGGGACGCAGGTGCGTTGCACGATGGCAAGAAGCAATTAGTCTATGTGTCATCGCAAGTGACCGAGGGATAAAGCTTCCCACTTTTGTGCCTCCGCGCGCGATTCTTTACTTCGAAGTTGTCGCTGAAGGGCTTAGGACAGCTAGTAATATAAGCAGAACTAGTATTTTTCAGCACAACAAAAGGTACCGTTTCGTTTCCCGATGCATGCATGCCTACATGCACAGCCAACACTTGACTAGCCTCTACGTTTCAAAATTAAAAGCGCATAATAGGGTTTGATTGGTGCAGAACAAAAAATTCAATGAATTTCACAAACAAATGCAACAACATCCTCATGCATGCTAAGCAGTTCACTCTACGCTTAAGTTAGATCCGCTAGCTGTCTCCTCCCACTACATGCGTATGCGGTGTTGACGACTCCACAGTCATTAACGAATGCAATCCCATAATTACGGCGTCTAAGCATCTGCTGTTGGACCTCTCACAGTGTCATATCAGCGAAATAGAACTAGTAAGGATCGACTTCCTTTGTCCACATAAAAGTCAAGTGGCCGATTCGTTCAGTGCTCAGATGTAAACGTAGCCGCTCGTTCTCCATGGCAAATATACGTGGATTGTTGTTCAAAAAAAGTTCCACCACTACAATATAGTGATCATGCCCTTAAGGTACGTGCTGCCGTGCATGACTGTCCGAGTTAGTCTTCTCGATTTTATCATGCGGTTGATCTAAAGCCACCATTTTTTCAAGATTTTTATCCTGTCATCAGCTGTTTACTTAAGATTAATCCCTTATCTACTCACACTTTTGCCATCAAAATTTGCAAAAGCAAGTAAAGTTCATCACGTGTTTTAGACCATACAAGCTAACACTGCATGCGCGTGGTAAGCACCATCAATCGCAAGGCATCGCAAGAACTTGACAAGTCATAAATGAGTAGAACCACCGGGTTTCTTCCACTGTGTTAGTGGTTGGGCTAGGAACCAGTCGCGCAGGTTGTTTATGATGCGAAATTTCCCCCGGATGCTCCAAGTGGGCTAAGGATAGTGGCTCAGTTAATATTTATAGTACCCCACAGGCAGAGACAAACAAGTGCACGTGTGAGTTATCTGAAATATACTTTGCTGCACTTCGCTAAAAGCCTAATAAAATGTTTGGGCATTTTGCAAATTTCACAAAAGCATATTTTGCCTCTGTGACATAAGAATCTATGTTATAGCTACCACCTTCCCGTTTGCAATTTCGTATATGCAGGCTATTAGTTGGCTCAAGCTGCTGATTCGTCAGAGGCGTTCGTGGGGTTTATATACGGAGCTGCAACTTACTTATCCAGTCCACGCGCGTCTACGCGGGCATTGCAAAGGGCAACTTTGTCAGTCTCTCAGCAAGACTTCGTTTCTTGAACCACACATTTCTTACGCTACCTTAGCCACCCACATCATTAGCAGGCGATTGATATTAGTGGACACGACTTAAGTTCACCTGCTCTAGAACCTAGACTCCACCTAAATTCGAAACTATGAAGGAGTTATTGTCGCTTCCGTCTGATATCTACTTACTCGCTATTCACTTACTCACCACTACCCCTATGATGCGTCCTACTCAGCCACTCGTATGTGACACCGTAAGTCAAAAGGGGAAGCATAAATGAGCAGCTAAAATCTATTAATGGCAATTAACAAAATGGATCCCTTTTTTATTTGTGAGAGCGCTTGTAGGCAAAATGATAGCAGCATCATCTTTTCCGGCGTTATGAAGGGATTAGACAAGATCGATGTCGACATGGTGGCAAACGCGTGCTTGAGCTAATATAAAGACCTTCTAGTCATGGTCTTTCCTGGCATCTCTTACGACATATTCAATCAATAACGGCATGTGTCAAAAATGGTTGGCTGTGTAAGACGTAGCGAACCCCAGACGGTATTAAATGGGTCTCTTTAGCCTTACCGAGAAGTCTCATATCATGGGTAAAAATTTGAAACAAAAATCTAGGTGGACTTCAAACCAATATTTTACAAGCCTGTCAACTTTCTGGTGAACCTGTTCTTCTTACGCTAGAGTTAAAATCGTTCCCTTGGATGGAACTGTTGCTAGAACTGATGCGCTGAAACAATCTTTGCACCCGGCTATGCATTTTTATGGCCAAAACTAGATGCTGTAAAGTCTCTGTAGTGGTCTGCATAATCTGCCTGCAAATACTGTACCACAGTGATTCGATGTGGTTGGGAAGGCATTGAAGCTGTGGGTGATAAAAAATGGAGCTGTATTTCGGGCTCCTTCGATTTTAACGGCAGTAAGCAGCATTGCGAGAGCATTGAGGGGTCATCTTTTAGCTGCTAAATCTGATGGAATTACTCCCCACCACTTCTTTTATGTTTATGATTTTATCGTTTAGTAATAATTAACCATTTCCAACCCGAAGGAGTTAAATCTTCTACATTTGAAATAGCAACTAAAAAGCCTATAGCTAGGATCCGCACAGCTTCTGCATCCAATGTTACTCACCAGATTGACCAGAAAGGTGATTTTACTGCTAATAAGTAACTCATTCGTGCAGTCGGTATTCAACCAAATCGCAAATGAGAAGGATGTGTGGAGCACAGACCATTTGACAGGTTATGCTTTTGATATCTATAGCACAGCAATGATTCCTGATTTCCTCCTACAATATCCACACACCCGACACGTATACCGAGGCTCTTAAGGAAGGTGAGGATGTAACACCGGTCATAGTCATGGCTGGACAACCACCGCATTTGGTGGTCTCTACAACCATACAAGCGTGTTAAAACCTTGTCATTTGCCCTAAAGCTAAGCATGCAATCCACCTAAGAGAATCCAGGGTATCTCAAAAGATAAATAAGGTAACAATGATATATATGGTCCACCGAAATGATCTGATAGCGTGTTCAACTCTCGAAAGAATTGTGTAGGCTAATCGTGATTCTGCTGGTTAGTAGGACATAAAGGCCACAACAATTCCGTGCAGATGCCCTACATATTTGCTACAGTTATTTACAGAGGTAAAAAGAATAAATGGAGTAATATAGAAGAGAGAGATCAATGTAAAGACATACATGTGCTAAAAAAATTTAAAAAAAGAGCATTTAGATGCCAAGGTAGAAGAGAAATTTGGAAAAAACTTCGTGAAAACAATTTTACCCAAGTGGTTTAATTATGCGAATTGGGAGCGCGTAAGCTCCATTTCGTCGCTATCGAACCACCGGCCAGCCAGCCCCAATTCATGCTGCTTTGCGATTTCGTCAAACCTACTTCGTCTGCGTCGGTGCCATTTCATGCATTGCGACTTGGTGAAATCGATTTCGCGCTGGATGATTGCATTCCACGATTTGGGAGCGCGTAAGCTCCATTTCGTCGTCATCGAACCACCGGCCAGCCAGCCAGCCAGCCGGCTCCAATTCATTCTTTCCGATTTGCGTATTTTAGTTAAACATCCACACAAATGACCAGTAAAAGTTGCAAAGTCTCGCGACATCGGGACTTACTCAACTCTCCTTGCCGAATCCTCAAGCATTACTTTCAAATGAAGAATTGTCATTCATGCCTATTATTTAATTTTGTTTTATTTTATAATCAATAGATGCCCAAATTTAAATTACGCAAGGTGCTCTTATGTTGTGTTTTCAACATATGTTGCGCCAATTAGACACTTTATTTTTCACCATTATGTGAGAATTCAGTCCAAAGTGCAGACTCGGACCTTAGCTACCGCTTGATCTCAGGTCTCAAAATAAAACTTGATGTTTAATAAGGTGATTCCAGTAACAATGAGGCATCTAGCATCCCGAGATTGTCCGCATAGAAGGGTGCGTCGCACTTCCGTGCTTTACGATGAGATCCTGCGACCCTCTAATTGCAGCTTAAACTGTGCGGAAAGAGGCGGAAAGAGGAAAGTGGAATAGACCTCTTCATGGACTATGCGTTGAAACTTGGTCTCGTCAATAACTCGCCTCTGTTGACTGCGTCTATGAACTGGCGGATATGGCACGTCAGCGATATTGGTGACCACATCACAAATCGCAGGGACATATTTGAATGGGTGTGTCAAGATGTAATTTGGAGGCGGATGCAAGATTCTGTGATTTGATTACCTGTGATGCTGTGTAAAGTGCTGAGCTTTGCAAATCGGTTCGTTTATCATGCTTATATTTAAATAAATTAAGGCTTTCCGTATTCCAGATCTCTGGTTTACCTGCATTTGGGCTATACCATACCAAGATGATATATTTTAGTGATGCAGTGGCTGCTACTCGAACATCTTCAACTTTCCAATGCGCACAACTAGGTCGAAAAAAGGGGAGCACCACGGTCTCATAAATAGAATTGAATGCAATGAAACCAGTAGTTTTGATAAATGCTTTGGTGATGATTTAATCGCCACAACTTGGACAGGTATGTCAATCATCTTCATTCTTCAGCAACAATGGACAAACCCTTTTACAATTGAGTGCAGCAACGATTCTTCTGCTTTTAGAAACAGTATTTCTTTAGGCTTCTATTGCTGAAGATGGGGTTTGGCTTTAATGTAAGGTTTTGCTCTAGGCAGGCTACAGTCCCATCACATGCTTAAAAGTTCCTGCTCTTTATCGTTGACCATGCGAGGCTGGCAGCACAGGCAAAGCCATGCAAACTGACCATGCTTCAATAAGTACCACGTATGTGAGTAGTGGGGAGGTTTCCAGTCTTCCGTCACATATTTGCCAGTAAAGATCATTGACAGGGTGAATGGCATCCAGCTAAGACTTTAGGGACATATAATAATCACAAAATAGAAAAGCATTTTGAAAATGATCACCATTACTCAAAGGTTTTACGATTTTTATTCAGAATCACAGATGTCGGCCGTGGTAAATGATTTGGATCCCTGACCTTCAGTGATCGTACTGATTATCATTACCAAGATGTCTATTTTTACTTCGGACGTGTCTCGACTGCTTAAAGTATGAAGCATCGCTAGTCATGTGGCACTATCGACCAGTAGTCTACCGTAACATGGCCTTGGCTCTCATCTGCCTTGTTTATCTGCGACCCAATTTGGACATTCACGTCGACGTCGTCAGCATTATCTTGTAGGCTTGAACAGTAGAAAAAAGTGTAAAATTTGTTTGAATGTGCTATGAAACCTGCAGAATCCACGATCTCTCATGCCTCTAGACTCTAGTGCAGGCGTAATGATTAGACTATGTATCATGACGTAATGCTGACATCCGATGTTGGTAGTGACGGAGGCTGCAGCCTTCTCGTAGAATGAAACTAGATTCGGGTTGCTGCATGCTAGTCTCTGCGAATAAAGTAGAGAATCGTTGGTGAAATAACACCTTTGCCGTAGTTGCGGATTACGCGACTTTTCTAACACTAACGCGCTAGTTATGTTTGGGGTTTCGACTTGTATTAAGAAGGCGTTAATGCTTTGGCTAATCGTAAGAGCTGTTTACTCTTAGCTATATTTCAGCAAAGGCTAAGTGTAGGCCCACGCAAAAACAATCAGGCTGCAGCTTCTCCTACGATGCACATTGGCATGGAACCGGCAACCATTGCAATCATAGCAAAAGATGACGAATGCCTTCTGGAATTCTTAGTTTAGTTTGATCGTCAAAACATGGCACTGGGGATGTATTTACACGATGATCTCCTGGAAGTAAATAAGGACCCACAACGTAGTCGCTTATTGATCGGGCTATGGAGTTGAATCATTTAGAGTAGAAGCCGGAATAGAGTAAAGCAAAAACTCATTGCGCATATTAGCCAAACATCCACATAAAGTGACCATTAAAAATGGCAAAGTGGCACAGCAGCGAGACTTACTCAGCAGCCTTTGCCGAAACCTCAAGCATTGTATGGAAAAGGCAAATCGCCGTTCATGTCTATTATTTTAGTTCTCTCTCCTTTTGACAATCAATGCATGACTAAATTTGAATTATGCAAGTTGCTATTATGTTGTTTTGTCAATATGTGCTGCGCTAATTAGACACTTCCCATTGTGCACCGTTAAGTAAGAATTCAGGCCCAAGATTTGTGACGTTCCTTTTTCAAATTAAGAGTGCGATTTCGGACCTCAGTTACCGCTGAATCACAGGTTTCAAAATAAAATTGGCTGTTGAATAAGGTGATTCCAGCAACAAAGAGGCATCTAGCATCCCGAGACTGTCTGCATTGAAGGGTGCGTCGCACTTCCATGCTTTGCGATGAGATCCTGCGGCCCTCGAAGTGCAGCTCAAACTGTGCTTAGATTAATGGTAATGCAACAATATTTTAGCTAGTACTCGGCCTGTATCATTTACCAATAATGCTCACGTTACTCATTACAGAGGAACAATGCTGATTTGAAACGCTTTGTACATTAACAATAAGCCCAGTGAAAATTAACGAGTATACTGAAGGAGGTGAGTCCACATTGAGAGAATGATAAAACGCACGACGAAGAGAAATTCAAGGTCAAAAAGCAAACAAACCAAAATAGGTTCTATCATCTACTTATTGCGCACCCCTTGCCTCATATTCCCACACAGCGTGTTTGGCGGCTTATCACCTGTTCACATTCATTCCTAAATTAAATGCACGGATGATGAAGAATTTTAGTCTGGACTAATGCACTAAAAGGGACACCAGTAGATGTGTTTTATTTTGTCCCGAATAGCGTCATACGTTTTGCTTGCCTACGCTTGGTATTGCCTTTAAATAATACGAACAGACCACAACATTTTTACACTGGATCATAGTAGCAAACTTTAAAGGTTTACGTGATTTAAAGATGCATTTGCATTCTCGACTGCTACCCAATATCCATGGTTTCTTAATGTCTTCTCTGATAATAAGAACCTTGAACCTAGCTCTGCAGCAGCACTACCTCCTACAGCCCAATTCTTTCAATCCTCGTACTGACGCTTTTGAATTATTTAGTCTATACCATAATCGGCTTTGCCCAAAATTGCCCATTAGCCTCACCCAAGTCACTAATTGTCAATCTTGTCCCCATGGTATGGCAGAATAGCAAGATGATGCATAGCAGCCACACTTGACGGCGATTCTAAAGCTTCCCTAGGCATTCTAATCAAGGCTACCAACCAAGAACAAGAATGACAACATAATAGCACAAGTAGACTTCACTGTTGTCAATACATGAATGTTTTCTTCACTTATGTGTGTTGCTGGCTGGTGTATGCTTTCTGTCTCCACCACTGCCGAATTTCTTGGAGAGCACATCGTAACATCCCCATTTAATTAAACTAGAAAAATTGCCGATGAATCGATATCCATAGCATCTGATGCACCACAGTCGCCAATTCTTCGTCGCGGCAGTCAGTGGGGAACTTTCGAGGCCACCAATGCTCTGGAGGAAATTGGCGAGACACTCCATCCTACTTGACTCATCCAGCATCCAATTGATAATGACAGCAATAATTAGATGCTGATGAGGTGCAAGCGACTCTATGGTGGCTGTTAGATCAGTCTTGGAGAACGGGAAATCATCCACGACATAGATGGTGCAGTCGCAACTAGCAAGCCGGTTCTTTGCGTCCTCTGCATAATATTTGGGTGGTCCATGAGCAGATTCATACACACAGACATATCCATTTACAGAGGCCCGATGCAATCGAAATGGTACCTTGTTCATAAAACTGTTCTTTATAAACTTAATTAGCAATGATTTGCTATGCATTGTTCTATCCAACTCTAATATCGCGTCTTCATCTGTGTCTGGCATAATGCGAAAGTTGACAGTTGTGTGCTCACGATCACACGCAAGGGTGGATAGAAAGCGGCAGTAGGACTTTGTTTGCACTCTCTGGTATAGGATGGCTTCAGGGGTATTTCGAAAGGAATTAGGCGAGGGTTGGGGGAGGAGTAGCTGGCAGAGGTGTTTGTCTACCCAGGTAAACTGGTTGATGTGCTGACACAAACGAGTGGAGAATGGCTTCGTCGACAGAATCCGCCTCCAGCTTGGGACACTTATGGCGAGACTTGCCAAATCCCACACTCTAAGATATTTGCATATTCTCAGCTGCAATTCAGGTGGGAGATTGGTGCAGTGCTTCGTTGAGCTTAAATTGGAAAGAAGGTATGCAGCCGTGAGCGACGTCAAAGTTGAAAGCGTGAATAGAAATTTGGATGAACAGAGGTGAACAAAGATAAGTAAATAAATGACGAGACATGGGTGGAGACTACTTTGGCCTACCATTGTCGACAGTCGCCAACGCAGATACAAGACGTGATGGTAATGCCGAAGCTTAAATAATGATCCGCGGGGGGGGGGCAAGGGAAGCAGATTGACCTCAGCGTGATGTTAGCACATTGGTTCGTTCCATGTGGTCCAGTCTGAACGTCACCTTATCATGACGCCTATCACGCTCTTCTTTTCCGCGAATCAAGAATGCGCTGAGCGAATAGGCAGTAAAAACCAACGTCAACAATTGCATCACTTCAGATGTCAATTCCACTAAAGAGACACTACCATGTAATTTAGCAGCCATTTCAATTCGGCTATTTTTCTGGGGTGTGAAGACCAAAAATAAAGCGTTACTTGACGAATACCCCGTAAACGAATGCGTGGACGCTGTTTTGGTGACTCGTTTTCGGAGGAGGCAAGATAACTCTTGATGAGTTAGGATACTTGCAAGCCAAAGCGGCGGCATAATGGAAGTAAGAGGAAACCCTTTGTCTGTGATAGCGATAATAACAGCTTAATATGCCATGTTATCTCTTAACCACTTTGCTGGTAAATTGATCGTGTACATTCCGCGGAAGTGAAAGTGAAATCTACGGCCTGAATCGGAACTGTGACTGCTCTAAAGACACCTCTACAGAACGCCTAGAAACACAGTTATTTTCGCTGGATGAAGTCTAGGGAATCCGTGAATGGGCGTGCATTTGTTGAAACGAATCCTTACTAGAGCCTATTGTGAGCTTATTCTTCCCATCACAGAAGCGATGTGGAAGTGAGGTCGCTAAATTGGATGGAACCAATTTGTGTAGAGTGAAGCAAGTCAGCTCCCACTCTCGACGTCTCTCACTTGCATTCATGATTTACCCATTCCTAGTCTCTCTTTAACCTCCCTGACTTGCGCCCAGTTGGCTGTGACAGATGCCACCCTTACACACAGAGCAAGTTTTCCTTCCTTTTCACAAACGCAAGATACATGTTTAGCAATAACTAACCTTTAAAACCAACATCGTAGGACAATATGGAAATGGTCGTGAACGTTGCTACCAAGACTGCTGTCGATGTCAGCCCACCAGTAGCAGAGCTAGTGCTTTGCTTACTTGGTTTTAGTTTAACTCACGGTGAGGGATGCCCCATCATTTTGGAGCCGCAAATGTGGCTCGATACTTTCTCAAATAGATCAAAAACGGGATCGTGTCGAAGGCGCAACTATCACTGCCGCATTTCTAGGAAGGGCGCAATCTATAAACTCAACTTAATTTTTGCCCGTTTTGACATTGCCAATTCAATATCTTCTCCTCCCGCTCCTCGTCGTGCCCCTCGGATTTGAGAATTCGATTTCTTCCCATTCGCGTCTGCTTTATCCATTTTGAATTCGCATAATCGATTTTGTCTCCTTCGGCTTTGCAGCATGCAATTCGACTTCGTGAATTTAAAGCTCCCTTCCTCTAGTTTGGTTGAGTTTTCTTTAGATTGGGACAGTAAAGGAAAGGACGACTGAAGATGCTGCTCTTTATCCTGCAAGCTCACGTGAGTCATTGTCATCGTTAAAATGTGTAAAGCAACGATGTTTAATGATGCCATGCCTATCTCCACGATGCTTTAACAGGTTTTCCTTCTTTGTAGAGCTACTTCGCTCTAACGGACAGAAACATGACATTTCTCCGTGCTAACTTCTCTGTTGTTCAATCAGTGGCGCCTTTAAATTGTGCTGAACTCAACCACAGCCAGATAAGTAATGATTAGATGCAAAGGAATACTGGAAAAAGTGTGATGAACACATGAATGAAGGCAATGAATTCATGCTATTTGAGGTTCGTTTTAATAGGTCAAAAAGACTATTATGGAGGATCGTGAGTATTTCAGGCCTTTGTGGATGGTTGATTGGCTGCGCAGAGACCTCAGTAGCGCCTTTGACATCTGGTGATGCGTAGTCATTCCTGATGCCATCCCCCAGTCTCACACGAATGGAGGCTATGGGGGAGGAAAAATGGCAGTTATAGTCATGTTATCGTGTTAGAGTCTAGTCGCTAACCCAAACATCCAACCTACTTTACAGCGCAAATCATGTCACGTAGTCCATTAAAAATTTATGGATTAGTCTGCGAAATGAGTAAAGACAGATTTATGCTTATGTAATGCTTTGATAATTAAATTGAATCGGTATCAGATTATGCGGGTAGATAGGTAAATGCATCAACTGTGCTTAGCGCTTGTAATGCTTACCTCGTTACAGCAGTGTGGCACTCTGCCACTTCAGGAAGTACTCGCGATGCGATTCCTTTTCGCGCTAAATGATCACGAAACAGACTTGGTGCACTGGATTCCAGTATGATTATTTTAGCGGTGGATGGCTCCCAGTTCGCTTTAAACAAATAGTAGCATTAATTTGCTTTTTCTTGGGCTCCACTTCATGATTGTCGAATTTGTGAAACTAATTTACCCCTCCTTTGTCCATTTCGTGTCTTCTGAAATGCTAAAAGTGAGTTCCTGCACCTAATTTGACAGTTAAAATTGTTTGCATCCCAAATTCTATTTTTGTGAGCGCCTTAAGGTGCAAAGAGCAATCTCGACTACTGCAGACGACACTGTGCTCCACTGTTTTGTTGGGTCCTGGAAATTTTCCATGAGAAATATGGACTCTGCAATGATGTCATTTTGCTGCGCTAAGAGCTGCGCAGCCTTCTGTGCATTAAATCGCCTTTCTTGTCTGCATTTGAATTGTCAACATCGTATTCGATCCTGGCTAAAGTTTCGCAATAAGAATAGCACTTTGCAATCCACGTAATGAGCGTATTTGTAAACACGGAGGTACTACTAGACCTAATATGATGGCTTATAGCACAAAAAAAGGCTAACACGTAAGGTCTGTGCTTAAACGTCCCTTTGTTTAATGAAACATAGTCGGCGCCAGTCTGATGGAAGTTTGGAAATACATCAACCCGAGGCTCCCTCGAGGGCAAAAGAAGGCAGAATGCTAGGGTAGAATATATATATATTACCGGATAGAGGGGAAATAGGCTGCTGGCATGGCCCGGAGGCCAGTTCACGCGGCTAGGGCAGCATGGCCACCTCTGTGACCTTGACCGAAACCAGTAATTCCATCAAACAAAGTACTACAGACCAAGTAACTAAAACTTAACTTTAACATTTTGCCACGAATATTAAAGGTGAAGATATTTGCAATCAGTTGAAGCAAAGAATATTGAAGGTAGTCTAGATCCCATTGCACCGGTCACTGACTCGCTGAGTAGCGCGTGATTGTCCCACGATGATCGCTAGAATGGAACAAACATGAATGCTTTTAGATCGGCTAGTATCCACGATTAATGTAATCAGTACTGCTCTCTCTTTCATGCTTAGTGCTACGGTCGAAGAGACATACATTATTATGCAAAACTGTGGCGACCGAATTCAAATATGCTCCCACAACCTATGCGCGTACGGAACTGTTTGAATGAGCGATATCTTAATTTAATATTTGCACCAATTTTGTAAAAAATCTTGGCGCGATATATTCCCCTAAGCAAAGGATCGATGTATTCAACAGCAAATGTTCACTAAATACAATCTGTAATTTTAATTTGTCTCCCAATCCATGTTTAAATGTCAGCCGCGCACGCGCGGACCTGATGTTTGTTATTCATTTGCCATCCCATGTATTATACTGCCATTTCTTGCGTACTTTGGGTCAGATTTATGCTTGCATAGGTGGCTGGAAAAGAAGGATTATGGTTTTGGCAAATGGCATTCATGTTGCGATGTGGCTAAATGCCTTGGGTTGGCATTCCTCTTATTTTTACCATTCCTTAATTTTTTATCTATTTACTGTCATTTTAAATGAATACACTGCAACAGCGAATGCGGTGCTCGCGACGAAACGAAACGCATCTGCCACCCTAAGGAAGTGTACTCCTCACGTGCATGACACTCATCACTTTTCCTCGGGCCAAATACCACCATCTCACTACCGATGAATGCCCTCATCTACTATGTGTACCCATTGCAGGTGTGTAAAGGCTGAAGCAAAAGTATTGTGGGGGGCCTCTTCCCCTTCAATAGTGCCATGTACAGTGCATGTTGGCACTAAAATGGCAGAATCAATCTATGATGTTGTTATATGCCCATCAAGCAACGCGTCACGTTTGATGCAAAAAGATAATCGAAGGTACTCGTGTGGAAGAGCAAGGAGTTTGTTTCCTCTGTTTTGTTCTTTACTTCCTTGTGAGGATTGGTATGAACCGATAATAATGTTCTGCTATGATGATATGCATATCTCCAGGATATTTTTTACATATTTAGTTTTTTGCACAGATACTGTGCTCTATCGGGCAGAAATAAGACATTTTGCTATTATTCCATAAGTGTCGCCTCGTTCTGTGATGCATCATCACTTCGACCAATGATACATGAGGCAGCTCTTTAGAATTGGGATCAGCAAGCACGAAATGCGGAACGAATTATAAGGAATTTAGACACCTCTACTAAGCGTACGGCCTATGGCCTAAAGATGAAAGTGAATGACCAAAGAATATGCTAGATGGATTAGAATTGGCACTTGGGAATGATCCCAATGGTCTTTACTATCGCCATGTCGTAACTCGAACATTTGTTTGTACAAGTGGGGAATTATACAGACATGACATGTGGATACTGCTCTACAACACGCAGCAGATTGTCTGCCATCTCCTGGCTTTATAATGACTTGTCATCGAGATGCTGCCCCAGAAACCTCTAAGTCTTATGCAATGTGCTATCGTTGTGACAAATTGATCATGGTGGAGAGCGACGCTGACCAGCACTTACTGGCTAATGGTCGAGAAATGGAAGACAGATAGGAACAGTGATGCTGCAAGAGCAAACGCACATAGACGTTGTCCTCAGAGGATCAAAGAAAATTAATAGGAACTGGTAATGCTATTTCCCAATTGTTTGGCTGTTTTGTTTAATGGGACAGAATCGACACTGTTCCCTGCACCAACAATTTCTTCATCTTAACTGCGCTTCTTTAATCTGTGCTGGACCCGACCACAGCAAGATGGTTAATGCCAAGATTTAAGAGGATGCTGATGAAAGCGTGATGTGCACTTCAGTCTAGGCATTATCCCTTGACTATGTGATGGTACTGCAATAAAGTAGCCTGAACGCATGTTAGTTAGTGCAGAGGATCAAATGGCTGTGGAATACAACCTCACTAACATCTTTGACATCTGGTGACGTTCTATCACTCCTGACATCTTTTATTAGTCACACGCAAAATAGAGCTTCGACGTGGGTCGGAATTCGAGTAAAATTTGATGTTAAATGAGGGAAAGGGAGGATAGGGGAAAACAGTAGTCAGAGTCACGCTTACATGACCTGAATCTTTGATGTAATCTAAGGTGATGCCGAGGTACTTAAGTCGAGTTAAATGGACTCACAATAAAGCCAATGATGATTGGCTAGTTGCGTTGTGCGTTGTTAAAACACCAACTTATTAAGAAGGATTATTAGAAGGAACAAAATAGTACAGACCAATGTAGTGCCATGATAGTTTCGATTAATTCCACGATAAATTACATGAGCAGATTTGGATTCTGTTGGCCGGCCTGAACTCTAGCCAACGTTAGTTGCTTTGGGTGTTCAAGCGTCCATACATTTTCTCTATGCCACCGTGATGCTTAACAGCTTCAAGGATGAATTTGGGCACGATTATTTTTTTAGACTGCAGAGGGTGGAGGCATGAAACCATGGAAATATTTGCGACAGCTCCTGAGAGTCTATGAGTTCGAACGAATAAAAGCGCTGACACGTCTGTGTATTTCAGCAGCAAATGGAATCAAATTCGCATTAAATGTCGTTGTGAATTTTCATAGCTTGCATAAAAGCAATTTCCTGCGAAAATTTGCCGGCTTGCATTCCACCGCAAAAAAGCGTTTCCAACTGAAGGGCCCAAGGTGTAAGTCAAGATCACCACGCTTCTACGATAGCTTAGCAAACCACTTCAATCCTAAAATCGGAATCTGCTACATCGGGACAGCTGACCATGAAACGCAGGAGCGGCGAAGGATTGCAAGCCCGCTGCCATGACCTATAAGCTCTGCTGACAAACAGAAGCAGAACCCACCTACGTAATCCAACGCAGAGTTGGTCACACTACCAAGGCATTACTACGGATCACAGTTGCCTTTTTTTCAAAAACTAGTCTCTTTCTCGTCAACTCACATTATCAGTTATCGTAAACCAATAAAGGGATCTAAAAGAAAATTTTCTGTGCAACAAGAGAGGTGGCAATTAAAAATGGATTAAGCATGCAGTGATGCATAGCTACGCATTTTTAATATTTAGGCTGCTGTTGAAAAGGCAGAAAAGGGGATTGGTCCTAACATTCTGTCACAACGATGCTGTCGTGTGTCGGATGCCACTAGGTCACTAGCGATGCCCGCATACTTCGGCCTGCCAACAAACCAGTAAAATAACATTAAATGCAAAGGCAGCCATAAATGCGTTTGCTGCGATTTGATATTCTGAAGGTGATGGCACATGGAGCCTTACCAATGAAGATGGCAGCAAGGGACGTATCCTGCATCAGTTCGAGAAAGAACCTTATCAGTTTATGCCTATTTCCATCTGTTAGGGCTTCTGAAGGGACTTTTTTGTGAACAAATTAAACCCTTCTTGCTAAAATCTCAGCAGTCGCTCAAAGCAGGAAAAATATTGTGCCTAGTTTCTTGATACTTTACTGAACGGATAGATGGTCAGCTGGAGGAATGAGTGCATCCGCCCATCATAAGCATAAATTTTGCTTACGAAATGGGGTAACATGTGAAACCAAGGAGAAGAAGAAGGAATGCAGAAAGGCGTTTTTTCATGCAGCTTGAATCAAACCGACTCGCAATTGGCAAGAGCATGTGAAGTGCAGGCCAATGACGAAGTAGTGCTTCAGGTTCCTGCAGAGCACCAATGATTCCTGATGTCCTTTCACTCCATTTACACTCACCACACACATTCATCGAGGATCTAGATGGAAGTGGAGGGTGTAACACTGGCTTTATTCGTGGCGACATGACCACTGTCTATGCTGTCTTTTGCAGCAATGTAAGCGTGTCAAAATCTTATCGTCTACCAAAAACTCCAAACAACAACTAAAAATTTAAATTTCGTAAAAGTATAACTTATTCCAAAAAGAGCATGGCACGAATTTTACCTTCTAGGGCATAGGGTTGTCCAAAAATAAGCGAAACAACAAGCACATCTCCGGTCTGTCTTAATGCTTCAATATCCTGTTTAACTCTATAAAGGACTACGGAGGTGGATCGTAACCCTGTTCTCGAGCGTGACTTGCAGACTATGCCGACGGCACCGCAGCCCTTTTGCATGTCTGCTGTATCTTCTTACCATTGTTAGAAGAGGAAGAGCTTGACACTATGTCACTTTATACGTGATGAATCCTGCTAACATCCTGGGTCCCACTGATATAAATTGCTAACTGAACTTGCAAAAGCCCTAATTCTGGTCGCAGTCTTGTGCGAACGGGAAAGATATCAGGCAAGTATTCGCAAAGATCAATCCAGAGCAAATTATTGGACTTATGGGCGTTAAGAAACTTCACAAAGATTTGTTTAAAGTGAACTAGAAGCCACCCACCGCTAAAATAGTAATATTTAAATCCAGTGCATCAAGCCTTTTTGTGGTCATTTAGCGCCAAAAGGAATTGTATCGCGAGTCCTTTCTGAAGTGGCAGAGCGTCACACTGCTGTGGCGAGGTAAGCATTACAGACGCTAAACGCAGTTGATGCATTTACCTATCTGCCCATATAATCTGATACCGAATTAATTAAATTATCAAAACGTTATATTAGCACAAATCTGTCTTTAATCTGCCTATTCATTTTGCAAACTATTCTATAAATATCTAACGTATTCTATGACAAGTTAATCCTCATGATTTGCGCTGTAAAGTAGGTTGGATGTTTGGGTTAGCGACTAGACTCTAATACGATAACATGACTATAACTGCCATTTTTCCTCCCCCATAGCCTCCATTCGTGTGAGACTGGGGGATGGCATCAGGAATGACTACGCATCACCAGATGTCAAAGGCGCTACTGAGGTCTCTGCGCAGCCAATCAACCATCCACAAAGGCCTGAAATACTCACGATCCTCCATAATAGTCTTTTTGACCTATTAAAACGAACCTCAAATAGCATGAATTCATTGCCTTCATTCATGTGTTCATCACACTTTTTCCAGTATTCCTTTGCATCTAATCATTACTTATCTGGCTGTGGTTGAGTTCAGCACAATTTAAAGGCGCCACTGATTGAACAACAGAGAAGTTAGCACGGAGAAATGTCATGTTTCTGTCCGTTAGAGCGAAGTAGCTCTACAAAGAAGGAAAACCTGTTAAAGCATCGTGGAGATAGGCATGGCATCATTAAACATCGTTGCTTTACACATTTTAACGATGACAATGACTCACGTGAGCTTGCAGGATAAAGAGCAGCATCTTCAGTCGTCCTTTCCTTTACTGTCCCAATCTAAAGAAAACTCAACTAAACTAGAGGAAGGGCACTTTAAATTCACGAAGTCAAATTGCATGCTGTAAAGCCAAGGGAGACGAACTTGATTTTGCGAATTCAAAATGGATAAAGTAGATGTGAATGAGAAGAAATTGAATTCTCAAATCCGAAGGGCACGACATGGAGCGAAAGGAGATGATGTTGAATGAATAATGGCGAAATGGCAAATGCTAAGTCAATGGAGAGGAACTTGATTCCGAAGAGTTAAAAGTCCTGAGTTAGATGCGATGGAGCATTGCTCCTTTTCATTTATTCATCCACCTTGATGCTTAACCACTTCCATTGAAATGAGGTCTCAACGCCCTCCCTCCTCCCTTAGCATTAAAAACGACGAAAATGAATACTTATGGTATGCGCACAAACTTCTTCATAGATTCCTTGGCAGTTTTGTTAGCTAATACAACTTATGAATTTTAAGTGCTCACTGCAACCATAAAAATATTAGTGAGTTTCAAAGCACGCTAAGTTTGTGAAGTGAATCATGAGCGAAAAGAAACCAAAGTGCATGGAAAATGCTTGGATAAAAAGAAAGGTGATTATAAAAAGCAGAAATGCGCGAGAAGGAAACAAATAATAAGGAACTCGAAGTCGAAATTCCAGGTGAGAGAGATGGAATTAAAGGAAAAGCAAATCGAATCCACAAATTAGAAATGCTTGATACTGAATGGAGCCAAAAAAGAAGATTTATAATAAAGTTTAAAGGCACGAAAAGCAGCAAATGAAGGAGGAATAAGGATTCCAAAAAAAAAGCATGAAAATGGGTCGAATGAAGAGAAGTTTGCTTTACAATATCAAAAAGCATGAAACGAAGGCGAAGGAAGGGAATTTGAGTTCACGAAGCCGAAAGGAATTATATAGAGCCGAAGGAAGGAAAATGGTATCACAGAGTTGAGTTGTACTTACTGCATTAATAACTGCAATACTTATGCCTTTATAAATGTGCTTTGCAGGCCAGGGGCGGGAGAACAACTTTAAGCTGATTGTGAAGCAGTATCGTGAAATTTTTTAGGTCGATCCAATCTCGTTTTGCACTCTTTAACATTGCTACTCTATGCACATCATGACGATGTCTAGGAGTATTCGGCTACACTGGTGGTGGCGTTTTTGGACTTCCTCTACTACAAAGAGGGAATGAGCTTAGGAGACGGGGCAAAAAATACGGGATTTAACACCCGTTTATATCCTCAGCAGCAGAGAACCCGCTAATTCCTCGACGCTTTTTCACCTGACCGTTTTTAGCAGCAACTGATGCTGGAGTCTCACATAAATCCAACCCTGTCTAGTGTTGCGAGGTGGTGGCTCAATTCGTCATTGCTTAGAGAGAGCAGTCGCTGGTTAGGGAACTCTTCCACAGCGATTATAAGCCAGGCGAATGGACATTCAGAGGCTGTTCACCACACGGTAAAACTGGATGGCCGTTAAAGTTAAAGTTGAATTTTGACCACCAACCATCGCGGCGAAGCTTCACACCGTGAAGACCATCGATCGCATTCAGTTGGTCAAGGCGGCAATGAAGAAGCGTCAAGAACCCCTCCTAGCACCGATGTCTCAGATGTCCAAACGCCATCCGAACCCTACACATCTACGTCGGACTATGTCGCGCCGAGTTCCAAGGGTAGATGAGCCGCACTATTACTTACCCTGCCTACACCCACATGGTTCCCTCCAATTTATGGGAGTCTCTAGAAGCTGGGATAATGTCTCTGTAATTTACTCCTTGACTCGGGTGCGACCAAGCCATTGGTAAACTCCTGAGCTTTCTCAAATCTCTGTGCCAGATTTCGCACCGTCCATCCCTCTACAAAGCTACTTTGTGAGGTCGCAAGCATTTCCATCCACATCTTAGATGAGCTTTGCTCCTAGTTAAGGCAGACCACTGGCAGCTAGAGAAAGGAGCTGTGCTCACTGCTGAGCAAGTGTCCGAACATGTTCTCATGGCGACGAGTAAAGCAAGGAAGAGCAAATATCTTTAAACACACCATAGACATAGGCGAAGTCTGACCCATTTGGCAACCACTATACGCATACCTCTGCTCTTCCTGGAGGAAGCGGACCGTCAGTGGAAGGGATGATCAAGGATGAAGTTATAAAGCCATCCCAGTCACCATGGGTCTCCCTAATCACACTGATAAAGAAAAGCGGTGATAGCCTGCTGCTGTATCGATTACAGAAAGCTAAATGCCTTAACTAGGGAATAGGCTATTCTCTTACTTCAATAAACAACTCTTTGGATGCTCTGCATGGATTGAATTGGTACGCCATCCTTGACCTCAAACTCGGGTACTGGATAGTAAAAGTAGCGAAAAAAGGGAGAAGATAGCTGATTGAGATAAACATTAGGGTCAAGTGACAATGTTCCAGAGATCTAGGTACTGATCCGGGTTAATTCAACTCATGCAAATTCAAAATGGGATTCGCATTCATAAAAACTCGACCGAATCCTGTTATATGCAAGTACCCGTTGGGCAAAATTTGCAGCTGTCTTAGAGCCCTTAAATGATTGATGTCATTCTCCCTCTAGTAAGCTATATGTGATAAATTGTGTACAGTAAGAAAAATTAAAGGACGCTACGCATTAATCTGTTTGTAATAAACGATGAAATTCACTTCAACACTGAAAATTCGGCACATGTCCTGCAAAGTCCCATTGCATCTGCTAAATTTGTATCAAATGCATTCAAAGATATGATGACTACACCAACCTCCATTTTTTCTATGTCACTCATCACATTACGTGTGGCAATGTCAAGCGTAGCAAGGAAATCGAATGAGCTGCGATCGTTTGGTGCGTGCCGACCATGCACATGGCACTCGTTGGAGTGGATGGATGTGTGCATAAAATGCCGGTAACAATAAGGCAAATGAATAAACAATTAAACAGAGCGTTAGGTGTCCCATTAAGTGATTAACTAAGGAGTATGAAATTAATCTGAGCGTTGGTGGTTGTGACGATGCATGCAGATGCATGGGTGCATTTCGACTACACTATGTGTCAGTAAGTGAGAGTTCCTACCTGGTCACTCTTTTCGATGCAAAGTATGAAATGAGAAAATACATCTGTGCATATTTAGTGCATTAGGCTTATGTATTTAAGGTCTAGTTGGGCAAAATTGCTGGCTGCATTTGCCTAAAAGCTTTTAAAGCATGTGGAGTAAACCAAAACCCAACCACAAAGTTGCGCAAATGGTAAATTCAGCAAAAGAACTTGAAACAGAATTAATAAAACTTTTATAAAGCAGGCTGCATCTTTTCATTACGTCAAAAAAGCATAAGCTTTCATTTCGAAACAGCTATTGTGAAGCGCATTTTATTTTATGTATGAAAGCACTTAAATATATATTTAAAACAAGCTGGTAGGATTTGGAGCATTCTCTCCCTCGTCTGCAGTAGGACTGTGTGCAGCAAGCGAGAGACGAAGGCGCAAACGGTTAATTGCATCTCGTTCAGTTGGGTGTTTTTGTTCTGTGTGTAATAACACCATATCCAAGCGGTCGAGAGTGAGTCCGCAAACAATACAGCGGTACTTTTCCATGGGCATCCTTTCAGGACACCCCGCCGGTTCTTGGAGCATAGGGGACTGGGAGGGATCTAAGTCATTAGGACTTCTCAATTTTTCCGGAAATATCTGAATTGATGCCTGCAGCTCATTGCCATCTTCTATAAATAAAGAACTCACAAAACATGTTTCGTTGGATTTACTGAAACGACAGGGGACACTGACTACAATCGAACCTTACCAACGTGTGTCCTTATGTGGCATCTCATTTCCAAAAGCGTATTGCGACCTTCGAGGCAATGCACACAGAAGTAGAACTTGCAACTACTGTGCCGCAAGAGGTGTTGGTGCATCATGTTCAAGTCGTCATACTCTTCAGCGCACGCAGTACATTTGTACTCACTGCCAGCCTTCTTTTTACCTTGCACAAAAATAAAGTAAGGAAATAAGCCAATCATAAATAGGAAATTTTTCTTAGATGAAAACAATAGCAAGCTAGCATGAGTATTGTCACATGATACAATATTTTCTCCTCATAGAATGCGATTGGCAGGTGTCAAATTTGCATGGCTTCATGTCATAGGTGCGTACAGAACAAATCCATAAGGCATTCCAGCTGCGTTTTTCGATCACCAATCAAGGGATTCTTGATGGCCTTCCCATCAAAGATGTAACTCAGTCGGCAATCATTATTCTTAAGCATCTTCTAATAAAAACAAGTAAAAACATAGGTAGAATTATCACCGATACCTTTGAGGGACATGCGACAAGTAAAAGATCATGCATTTACTTTATTTCCGCAAGAAATTTTGCCTCGTCTCCTGGGTTGGTCATAAGTGCCTGGGTTAGCCTCCTCCCATGTTCGCCTTCATCCTTGGCACTCCCATTCATTGCACCAGGGACCACGTTCCCATGCCTTGATGGTTCCTCCTTGTCTTCAAAATACGAAATGCTTTAATGCAAAATCATTAAGCATCTCTTGTTCGACACAGATACATTTTCTATGGTCTTACTCTCTGGGTAATTCGTATCTTAATCTCGCCTCATTGTTTGAATTTTAGTGACCAAATATCAGCTGCGACCTTCATAGCACTGATCTCGTAAGCCAAAACTATTCGCGGAACTTAAGTCTTTTTCGTTTAAAGCTGCACGACATTTTACTTCGCATTTAAAACTAATCTGAGCGCTTTAAAATAAGGTTACCAAATTATAAACTAGTGCAAAAAAATCAAGCGCAAAATATTTCTGAGCCGGCTTCTTACAAGTTAAATATATCTGTGTATTACCAATACTATTAGCATTATTGTCGTTACACTCGCCCTACTGAGTGTCACGTGCCAAAAGGTCCAAAAAATCTTACGATTACCTTACTTACTTACTTACAGACAATGGACCTCAAAGCATCCATGCTCTTGCATTTCGTGTTTACGGACAAACGGATTGCCACCTGTGTTTAAACCAAAACATCCCTTGTGCCCACCTTAGCAACTCTTTAATACGCAATGACAAAAAGGAAAAAAGCAACTTTGTGATCACAGAAAGACACAAACTGCAACTTTCGCGGTATTATGTAGGTGCGCCGAAGCAGATCATGGTCAGCGTTGCAAAAGCATGCGATCAATGTACTTTTATGTCCCGCACATTGCCTGAGAATTGTTTTTGAAAATGAGCAGAGTAATGAACTTTCGTGAATTATGGCAGTCAAATTTGCGTGTTTTTGTACCTTGTGATAACCTTTGAAATATTTAAAGGGATAGTTTACTGCAAACATATTAGGATTTTCTAAGATTCCCATTAAGACATGTGCATCACTCAAAATCATTTTTTTAATTTATTACTTAAGCTCTGGAATAAAATAACACTTTATTTCTTCAATAATCTTCTAATCTACAAGACCAATATTTGCCGTAATTCTGCAAGTGCAACTTTTGCCAATTTGAATCAATTAGTAGGTTGTAGTAGGCTTAGATGATTCCAAATGTGTCCAAAAGCACAGAATGTCTTCCCGCCAAGATTTTTTTCAGGAATTTTATTTTAGCTGCGCCGTAGTTTTCACCATCCCTTCCAGTATAGCTGATAGGACTCAAAATAGCCTATAAGTTTTGTTGCGACTACTCTAAGGCTAAGGACAGTAAGGTTTAGCGGTGACGGTAGACTGTCCAATCTGACCACTGACACTCTCCTATAATTGAATATCCGGTACTCACGAGCCTTTTTTCGACTTGCATATGCCTACTGAGTGCCCGAGATAAAAAAATGTAGCAGAATGGGGACAGGCATATGCAGAGTCACCAGATCCAACCAGAAGCGGTTCACTTTTATGCACGCCGACATGCTAGCATTGTCCAAATTTTCAAATCTGTATAAAGCAATAAAATGTCACAAGTGAAAATATTTGCTTAAAAATCCCGATCCCACTAGAAGATCTGCAGCACTAACACAAGTTAGATTTACCGCTTCTCGTTGCAAAGAATGCATTAACTCAATTAATCGGCAGATAGTTGAAGGAATAGAATGGCACGAAAAGTTCATCCCTTCGCCTACATAGAAGTCAAAATAGTATGGCGAGTCCCTTTAATGCTGTAATTCATGGCCGAGGACCATTTTCGTATTTTCTTATCCTTATTTCTGCGATCCCTATCGAATTTGTCTCCTATAGGCAACACACACAAATGTTGCCTCAGATATGACAAATTGTCCTTATACGTAAGCATTCGTTGGCATTTAATATGAAAATAGTCACTGCTGCATATATATTATGCATATTGTAGGATATACATTATATACTGCATATGATGTATACCATATCTAGCATATATATCGGCTATAGTATATATACCACATAAAGTATTTTAAGTTGGAAGCGGATTCTTTAACCTAACCATACTCCACTCGCTACTGTCAGCACATTAAACGATGAGCATGGTTTGACAGGCACCTTTTCCAACAACTCTTCCCATAATATTCACCCACTCCTATTCAAAATGCCTCTAAAGCCATTCGCTTCCCAAAAGACCAAATGAACTCTTTATGCGTCTTTTCTTCACCATTGCGCGTGGCTCTTAACAGGCAACTGTGAACTTTTGTATTTTGTCAGATTTTACTAAAAACGTGTTGTTGGATTCGGAAGGGCCGATGCGTAAAACTTTACTAAATAAACTTAGTAAGGGTAGTGTAATGAATAACTACCATTTTGGTTGCATCATGCATCTGTTGAAAGGATGTCACGGCTTATGAGTCTGCCGACAAGTAGCAAAGTAATATTCTTTAAAAAGCATGGAGAACAGAATCGACACCTACGACTACATTACCATTACATGGATGCTTCACCACTCCGCTTACACCCTATCATCTGCTGATCATTGCAAACATTACGAAATTGGGAGATACATGAGCCAACTGGGATCAGGTGTACCGCCAACTGTCTATAGAGCTGTCCATCCAAGGTGGCAAGTCGGGACAGTAGGAGCAGTCTTCTGTCAGATGATTGAGCTTGCCCAGTGTCTGCAGCTACCGACGAGATGTGCCATTGTGGAGGATATCCACTCCGAATTCAAGGTAAATTAACAATTACCTATCTGTAGCAAAGCCTTTTTCTCGAGGTGCATTTGCATATGCAAGCCGTTCTCTATTGAATTCGTTTTGCTATTGTCATTAACGAGTTAAATTCTAACCAACTTCATTCCACTAACCATTCCGCCATCTCTATTTTAGGAGAATTAATGGCGTTTAACACTCGAGCTAGTAAAGAGAAAGGTTGCGATGTAAAACACTATGCACTTGAGAACAAGTGTAGGATTATAGCCTAGGCTTTCCAGTCAGTTAGTGAACCTATTAAGGAAGTTCACGAATTCTTCCAAATCATTGTCTTCACGATCATTGTGCAAGCTCGGATCCGATGAGATATGTCAAAGGATGATGGCTACTTTGGGCACTGATCAGAGGTTGCAGTGACTACAGACATAAGGCAAGAACAAGAGATGGATTTTAAGAAATGCATGCAAGCCCTTGGCTACTGATCCTTTTATAAGGAAGCGTACGCTTTGGTAAACTGCGGCTTGGCGGAATTAACAAATGAACAGAGGATGCCAACAATCTGCTCATTGGCCATTATTTTATGTCGATCCGCAAGCTACGCAGCCTAAAACCCCTCAAACAAAGAAAAAAAATGCCTTTTTTATCTTGTTGATTAAATACACACATTGCCCCTTAAATGCTCTTGAATTCGTAATGGTTATTTAATCAGCAGGAGATTGAATAGAGCTGCTGTCACACAGCAATGAATTCACCGTACGCATTTGATTAAGCAAAACTATTTCGACATTGTTAAACAATCTGCAAATTTAAATTTCGACACGCCGAAGAATAGTGCATAATCTTTATACATTGTTCGTTTTTAACGCTTTGATTTCATTGCTGAACCGCCCTATTTCCACACTTACTACTAGTTCCACCTTCACCCCTATCTCAATCATTCATTTGACCCTTGTAGCTGAGCACAAATGCAACTTCGCACCTACCGAAGTACAGAATGGGTCACTATTATCAGTCTCAACGTAAGACAACAATCCCTCCGAGAAAAGGACCAGGGATACGCATCAAAGCAATTGTGGCCTTCAGAGACGATGCACCGATTTTTAAACAAATTGTCCACCCTGCACTATACATGCTGTGCCGCGCTTACTTTTGCTGCCTTCTGGTTGGCGTGGTGTCACACGATACTGATAAGTGGGGCAACGCACTTAAGTGGCAGATGAATGGAAAGCCACAATAATGGTGAAATCTGTGAATTGAATTATAATGGTTTGAGTCGTTCCTAGGATTAGAGCCAAAAGTGCACAAATGTCTACACCGGTCTGTCATCGTGGTTAGTGGTTCAACAAGTTAGCAATAACAATTAACCTGTAACATACTTTTACCGCTGAAGGCGAAAGATAGCAGGGATACGCCAAAAAAATGCAGCCCAGGGGGGGAAGATGAGCAACCACTGTTAGCTTACAAAAATAGGGCACAATCTAAATCGGTTTTCCGATTCACAAGAGAGGCGTGGTTCATCGCGGCAGAGGTTGCATTACCATTTATCGAAAATCTGTTTATTACTGCGGACTAGCTGAACTCTAGATCAACACAAATTTGGTAAAACTGTGACCCATGAAGTATACCAAGTCTTCGCAGACTTCTAGTGAGGTCAGGTTATTGTGAATATAACAAAAATATGGACTAATAGAAGCTAGGAATGGAGATTTGGTCCAAATGAAGACTGAATTGTTCTGGGATAAGATCGGAAAATGACCCTTTGCCACGCTGCCACATTGTCACCTTTTGGGCGGTTGCATTGCTTATAACTGCGCAAAAGCGCGCTTAAGGAGAAACGACTGTCCACGGTCAATACAGACAATAATATGACCAGTGAGAGGTGATAGATTTGCACCAAGACATCCAAATGCTTGGCCCTAGCAGAATTTGTGTCTGTTGCGTAGGCAAGATTGAAAAAGAGAGCAATGTTACATAGTATCGTTTCAGGATTTTAAAGTTGGGTGTTTTTCATGCATCGAGGGTAAATGTAGAACGCTACCAAAGGTAGTCTGAGCATTACTGCAACTTCTCCACGTGATATGCATTCCCATTTACAGCCTTCTAATAACCTCAATTCAGTAGGGCTCGCTTTAAGACTCAAAGAATTCATTCGTAAAGCCATCAAATTGCGAACCTCTATTTTATAAATTACAAATAGTATACAATATGTAGTATGTAGTGCATATAATATATGCAGCATTCCAAGTTGGAATCGGATTATTTCAGCTTAACCATGCTCCACTTGCCACCACCATCACATTAACCGATGAACATGGCTTGACAGGCACCTTTGCCAACAGCTCTTCCCATAATATTCACCTACTTCTATTCAAAACGCTTTTAAAGCCATCCGTTTTCCAAAAGACCAGACAAACTCTTATTCGCGCCTCCTCTTCACCATTGCGTGTAACTCTCAATGAGCAGCTGCAAACTTTTGTATTTTGTCAGATTTTACCGGAAGCGTGTCGTTGGCATCGGAATGGCCAATGCGTAAAACTTTGCTAAATAAATTTAGCAAGGGCTGTTTAATGAATAACTACCATTTTGGCTGCATCACGCATCTGTTGAAGAGTGTCGCGGTTTCTGAATCTGCTGGCAAGTAACAAGATAATATTCTTCGGAAAGCATGGAGAACAGACCTGATAGCTGCGATTACGTAACCATTGCATGAATGCTTCACCATTCTGCAAGGCTGCTGTAATAGCCGCCACGGAGTCGCTTACACCCTATCATCTGCTGATCATTGCAAACCTCATAAACAGGGAGACACAAGAGTCAAATGGGACCAAGTGTACCGCCAACTGCCTATAGAGCTTTGGTGGCTTCCAATGCTCCTCGTCGACTATTGTTTTGACGAATTAACAACAAGTCAAGTCGCATTGAATCACATCTGTTTAGGCTAATTTTCTGCCCTGGCTTCTATTAGGAGCCGAAAAATATGCAAGATGTGGGGATTTTAATAGAGAGGGCAAATTTAGTACCAAAGAATGGTGTAATTTGTACATCATTTAGAAATCAACTTATGAACAACTCTGGGATTACTAACTGCTCAAGTGTACTTTCGCTTCATATATGTGGTGTGGGGTGTGCACACCGCACTTTAAGTTATATAAAGGAAATGGTTGCCGCTTCCTATCATATTGACGTACTCTTCCTTCGGCATTCAGTGATAGAGACGAGGTAATGCATTCAAATACGCAGAATGTTAGGATCGTAAAACCACGGTGAAGCAGAGAATGTGCGGCTACTAAGATAAATCAAAGAAGAATGGAGGAGAGGATATTAGCACACATTTTAATAAGATTTGCTATTGCAACACGTGGTGATATAGTAACCGTGCATTCTCTTACGCTTGCGTCGACGCATATACGTTCCATTTTGAACAATTTTCTTGTCTCTGTCACATTGCAACAAGAATGATGCCACTGGCCGTAAAATGGGGACAAATTTAACTTGACAGCTTCAAGAAGACCATCATAGGCAGTCAGCACAGGACTAATATGTGGGTGGAATTAAGGAGCGTTGATGTTAGCTTGAGAGCAGTCCGGAAAATAATCACCTCTACGAGCTAATGCACAAATAAGTAGAGGCCGCTGCTATCATTGATCAGATTGAATGACATTCCAGCATGTAAACCTTTTAGGCTTCCACTGTTACGAAAGCCACATATAATAACGTGGTAATAGTGGTCCAGAATGTTGCAGACCAAACTAATGCATTACTTTACCATAAGCAAACAACAAGCTGCAGCGCAATGATGAAGCCACCTTTTCTCCTAGAACACGACAACCAACTAAAATTACCCCGAATTCCCAAACATTTCGCAATCTAGGGGTGCAGGATTGTTATGCATGTCAGGCCTGCCCATAACGTTTCCTCTTGGTTACCATGACGTGGCTAAAGTCATCAACCATGTACCATAACTAGATTAGCGTATTTCATGATGGAGCTTTGTTTCTACTCCTGTCGCATTGACCCAGGCCAGCCGCGTGCAGTGTAATGCGCCACCGAACAGTGAGCCTGAAGCCGCAGCCCACCCACCAACTCCCACTACTTTGTATTATTTTAGGCCCCTGTAGGGCCAGCCAAACAATGACAGCTCGCAAATCGAGCCCCATCGATACTCACCATACAAGATTTGCAGGGTAAGGACCGATGAACGGCAGCGCAACGCCCCCACACTTCAATCCTGTTGCCTTCAAACGCCTTGCCCAAAATTCCTTTTATGAATTTTTCTAACAAATATAGCATATTTTAGTGAAGTGGCCTAATTTTCATTAGCCATTGCACATTACTTACGCAAAATCTTTCTGATTTGTTCATTTACTACCACCATTTTTCCCGTTGTCTGCAGTAGAGCGTTTCATTTACTAACTAGCTTTTCAGCAGCATCTCTCCTCAATGCTACGCCTTCGTTGTTATGCCAATAATAGTGACACCGTTCCGCGCGTACACCTTGGGGCTAATTATTAAGCAGACCGCTTAATGGCTTAATGGATGAAAAGAACGCGATCGGCCATTTTAGATGTATACCGGTTTCACCTTCTCTTAGTTTTTAATATTTTGCCTCTGCTTGGTGATTAAGTGGGTTTGGCAGTGTCTGACTACAGATCAATCGAGGTGTAGCCTTTCCCGGACGTTTACACGTCTTCTCGCTATATAGAAGACAGAAGTATCTGTTAAGAGAAACTAAGGCATTTACAGTAATTCCTTCCTTCTTCGTATCCCTGCTATCACCCATGCATGAGGAGACATAAGGCTCTAGGATACCTTCATTGCATTGCAGTAGCAAATTGACTCACTCCTGCAGAACTTGGCCTAAATTGTCTTCTCTCCTCTCGCCTACGAGGTAAATTTAAGGACCAAAACATCACAGCATCGGCAAAATAGTAGCCTTTCTTCGTGGCATCAAATTCTAATAACTGAAAATAGGGACACGAGGGATTAGCTGGGGTCACTCAACTAATTACTACAGCCGTCAATGCTGAGCCTAGATTTAAGAGAACTAATTTTTGAAGATTTAGCCATCACTACACAGCTTAGATCACTGAAACGAAGGGTTCTGCTCAGTTGTGAACACACTCAAATCGGGTTCCATTGTGAGTAGCATTTGCAACAGGGTGCGGAGTTTTACTGTTTTGTATCTCGCTACACTCTGACTGAGTTATTGCATCCGCAGAACTGACTCGCTCATAAATCACGCCTACAATGAATGAACAGACGAATCTAGTGGATCTTTAGAAGCATTGTGGGTGTCAGATATAGCTCAAAGTTTGGTCCCGCCCAACGGTGGAAATGCCTGAAAACGCCGATTCAACTTTTCGGCAAGTAATCAACTATTCCGAATAATTTATCAGCCTAACAAAATGTAGCGCCTTTTATTTCCATCCACTCAGTCGGTTGCCATCACGGCTAGATGTACTTTAATCGTGACACAGCTGTTTACACTAAGTCAGCGTGAGGCCATGTTTAACGCGTGAATCCGTGTTGCATTCACGGCGTGTCTGCTGGTCAACCAGCCATCACGTCGCGTGCAACGCACCACGTCTTAAATTACTCACATGCATTTGTAAACCAAGGCCTCCGCCTTCATTTCAAGATTTGCCTTCCATTTAGAATTAGTAACCATGATTAAAAGGCTATGATTTGAGGATGAATTCTACATCGAACTGACTCTGCACGACTGTTCTGCATAATTCACACTGAATGTAACTATTTGCGAAAGGTTGTTTATGGTTGTACACAATCATCTGAGTAAAATACCTGCTGGTGGGTTTAATGCCTTCCACACGCTTCATCCACCCATGTCCAACTCCTTTGCACCACCGCGATTAGCCGCGTGAGCATTAACTGTGTTTATGGTTCATAGTTTCCCTAAATGTGGGCATCAAACAATATTTCCACTGAGCAGATGCACAATCAAACTTAAAATTTCAACTGTCGCTCTACCTCTGGTGCAGGGCTAGTTTCGTCTGTTTCACGCTTAGAATCCAAGCTTGATAAACTATCGCTGGTTAATCCACCATTTACGTGTTTTAAGGAATGCATGCTAATTTTACTACTGGCCTGTGTTAGCAGGCAATCTTTCCATAGTCCACAGAGTTTTCTGCCTTACACAATCCCTACAATAGGCAATCGAGATATGTTGGAAGAACAAAAGATGAGATCTGCATAAACACCTCAACTTTGCTTCCTTGCTACTTCGGCGGATGGTGGCAATCACCTCAAATAGCTGGATAGCCATGCCTACCACGTGTACGAAGACCAAGAATTCATGACCACACCTTATTTACTCATTCTTTGGTCACCAATGCAAGCCAGCTCTATTCACTCTATGAACAAGTGACCGTAGAACTCAATTCGGCACATCGTTGATGCTTTTAGATCTCGATTTTAGCTAGAGTTGTTCTCCTTTTTTAACATTCCTACCTGACAAGAGCTACATAGATTAACCGCCTCCCATTATATTACACCTTTTGGCTCTTAATTGCAGGCAGGGAAAATTGGTATATAGTTTTGCCATCTAGTTCCATCCTACAAATCTGTTCACTCTGTTGCACTCTCGCTTTTTCCTTTTGATGTATTGTTCCGTATTCGTCCGCATTTCCACCCCCTCATCTGTTGACATGCTCATCCACACAAGTCATTATTATTGTCCATTTAAAGCAAATCATAGCAATCTCTACTTGTCCGTCCATTTTTAATGATGTTACCCAACCTCTCAAACATTTTATTTGTACTACTCCTACCTCGGTACATTGGTTCCATACCGACCCGTCAGTACACGGCGTACTAACTCACTTCTGCATCAATCATCAATTGAACTTCCTTCAATTTATTTCGTGCACACCTGCGATACCTTACTCAACGATGCCATGGTCACTTTGCCACACTATCGTATGACTGTGACTGTGATATGACCTTTAAGTACATGTTTGTGGATAGAGGCTTTGCTTTCCTTTGCTCCTTTTTCTCTTAACTGCGTCATACTAGAGGTTCTCTTTGCAAAACATCCGTAGTCTCCCCTAACTATTTCCAATCAGTTAGCTTTAACAAATCCGCATAGACAATTTTATGTAGAATCTTACAAAAAGCGGGCCAAATGACTATAAATATGCTGAACAAACTGTCGCTAAAAGATTGAGGACGTGCAATGCAGAGTGTCGGATTAAACTCTTAAAATGCTTGTAAGAAGTTTTTGACACGTTCCCAAATTTTTCTCAAATAAATGGGCGACTCATAGAATCGCCACTCCTTATGCTTGAACATATGAGATTATTTTAATATCAATTAATAATGAAGTTAGTTTGGTACACGTCAACCACGCATATCAACCCTCACATACGTCAGTAAATTCGATTCCGCCAGTCATGTTATATGCTTTTATTGCGTCAACTACAATCTCAATTCGATCGCGGAGCCAGAAATCTGTTTTGGATTCGCCGCAGCAATGAGAAGCTCCACCACGTACGTTCTCACACTCCGTCTACGTTCCCTGGAGAAACCAATTCCGTTCGTAGAATCTTCGCGCGATGGACCCTCACACATCACTTCCACCCTGTGCAACCTGCTAAATTAATTTTTAGTGCAACTGTCACCTATGCATCAACCACCCATTCCTGGTGTTGGTCACACATCCTCCAAGACGTTTACACGATCTTATGAGTACAGGTTCCTTGGCCAAAAAGGGGAGGATGTGTAAGCATTCACCCCTCTAAATGCGTCTGTCCTGCTTATCCTTATCGGCAAATCGCAGACTAACCTTATTGAGCTGAAAACTTCCACAATGCGACTAAGGGAATAAGTGACTTTGCAAGAAGTCAGGTCCCAATTTTAAGCCAGTTAACAAAGTAGAAGGACAATAACCTGCCTTTTCCTCTGGCGCTGTCCTACGCATAGCTGACTGTAAAAGCATCCAGTATTAGCAAACACACTCGGCCCACATTAGCGCTTGATAATCAGGCCACATGAAAACTTGCGACTACCAAAGAAACTGCATGAATATCGTATCAACGTAGCGCTTAGTAGCAAATGGTGATAACATTCTAGAACTAGGCGAATGGCAATGGCTATTCAATGAGACGCTTATAGGCTGCGATTTTATATCACCTTAGATATGATTTTCTCCCAGCAGCTAGAATCATTGCTTGTGATTAAACCCTAAGCACAACCCACTGTTGCATGTATGGGTGCGAATTCTCCGAAAAATATTCGCCTGTCTAACTAGTGGTGATGCACCAACAACTCCTGTGGCGCAGTAGATGCAAGTTCTAATTCTGCTTTTATTGTCCCGAGGGTTGCAACACGCTTTTTGAAATGAGATGCCTCATAAAGACACACGTTGGCATGATTTGATTGCAGTCAGTGTCTCTTAGCCTTTCGGGAAAGCCTCTTAAGTACGTTTTATTCATTCTTTATTTATAGAAGATGGCAATGAGCTACAAGCATCAAACCAGACATTTCCGGAAAAATAGGAAGTTCTGAGAGCTTAGCCCCTCCTCAATCTCCTATACTCCAGGAGCCAGTAAGGTGTACTTCTAAAAGGAGGCTCAGGAAACAGTACCGCTGCAGTATTTGCGGACTCAATTCCGATGGTTTGGATGTTGTGTTCTTACACGCAGAACACGAGCATTCAACTGAACGAGATGCAATTGATTGCTTGCGTCTTCGTCTTCTGCGTGCTGCACCTAATTGTAGTGCAGACGAGGGAGGTAGTGCTTCAAATTCTGCCAGCTTATCTTTGGAGGATAACATATTTAAGTGCTACCATACATTGGGCTGAGTTCTCTTCATGATGACTTTTCAAATTAGAGGTTTGCACTGTATGTGTCTTAAATGAAGGGCAAAGTCTGCTGATTCGAAAAGCTTTCATTTATTCCATTTGAGGTCGTTTCACCACACTTTTCCAATTGTGCAACCTTGTGATTGGGTGCTGGGTTACTCTACCTTCTTTGAATGTTTTAGGAAATGCAGTCAGTAATTTCCCATAGGTTTGGGACCAAAAACATGTTTAAACAGCTAGGCTTAAGCCGTATCTAGTAATGTAAATCTACATCTGGTAAGTTGAGTGTCTGAGGTGATATAAAACAGAAATTTGGACGTACTTAGAATAATCAAGGTGCGAAGCAGCTCCAACACTGTGGCACTGCTCACTAATAAACCGCAGTAAAATACCGCTGATTCTCTTCAAGTTTGGATCCATAGTCTACTTTAGGCATCCTCACATACGTTGTTGACACCATGAGGTGTAGTTGCACAGCAGCAGAGGTGTAAAATTTGTTTGATTGGGCTGTGAACCATGCAAGTGCAACGGCCCCTCCTGTTTGTGGCTTCTGCTCCTAGCGGGTTAAGTAGAATATCTACCACAACATAGCGATGATATCTTACGTGAGTTGTGATGGCGAAGAGGATAAATTTCTCGCAAAACAAAATTGTATTTGGATTATCGCACGTTAATTTCTGCGGAGAGCTCAAGCACGATCAAACATTCGTTGGATTTGTAGAGCTATGCGCTATCTGCCCGATTGACTTTTCTAACACAACACGCAAAACACAGCAAAAAAGAAAATATAGGAGACTGCGTGATACTCAGTGTTTATATGCATCATATTACACGATGAAGAGGGATGGGAGTACAGTCGGTGTCTCTAGTCACCCATGCACTAACGATTCTCCAAAAGATAAGATTGTGTTGGTGTGAGTGTTGGAAAATTGCAGTTGGATGAGCTAAGCAGTGGAGGAGTGGAACATTACAGTGCGAAATATGAATAAACCATCAAATATGGCATATTTAGACCATTCTACTTAAAGAAAGGGGGACAATAAAGGCGAGCTTCGAATCGTCTCATAAATGCCTCTGTTTAGGACTACATTTGAAGTACCAACTCTGCCATAAAGAAATAAGTTACGAGAGTCAAATGACAGATGCGATGTTGCTCAGCCAGTTTGACTTATGCGCAGCTTGTAGTCCATATATTTACAAATAAAGCCACCTGCTCATTTTCAGTCCCTGTTTATTTTTGCATACATCGATGCCTACTTTTATTACGTTGTGCAAATTGGAGCTAATTCTATGTAAAAGCGGTTCCTCATTCATTTGCAAATAAAAAAAACATGGTTTTAAATATGTTGCAGTGAGAATTTTTGAAACAATCAAGTTGTTCGAGTAACTTATTCTTCGTTACTGGAATGAGTCTACTGGGTTGCTAGAACGCATCGTGCTGCAATTCCTTGCGCAAAATATAATTATCTTGGTCCACTTGCGCACTAAACTTGACTTACTTGCTACTTTAATCAATTATTTGTGTTTCCAACGTCTAAGGAGAAAGTCTGATCAAGTTCAAACGCCAAGTGTGGGCGACTTGGCTGGTTTTGGAATAGTTTACTACCTAAGCGACCACTTCTAACGTCATTGGCGTCTTTCCTAGGCACTTGTTAATTTTAGATGGATCTGAAAATGTTGTCCAAACGTACGATATTTGACTGCAGAACGCCTAACCATGCGATTTTCCGTCTATATCAAATCTCAAAGACAAGTATTTAGCTTTCAACTGCTGAGCCGTGACCTGTTGGAGGGATCACTGAATGCCTGTCACAACAGGTTTTACGGCGATATTGCTTTGGACATGTACTCATTGAAGCCTATGCCTTCCGATTTCAAATGAGCCTTGGCCATATCTCATAACAAAATAATCAAGTTTGTTTAAATTAATGCCCTAATTCGCATTTGAAGCTATTATAATTATCCCCATTATCCTTCCTAGTCCAATGTGACAATTAGCATTGCACGCACCTTAGCTGGCTCTATGACAGTTGCCAGGAGTCATTCGACAATTTCTTTGCATCAAAAACGCACCTTCGTTATCTCAATAGCAATATTTAGGGGTGATACATCGAGCCCTGCATTAAGCTTGCTGTGTCGCACTTAACACTCACCTATGTCAGGTTATGGCAATCGTGGATTGAAAAAGAAAGAAGATGGTGGACAGGGCCATCTCATCTATCGCGCATACCTCATCCTCAGAAGCGCCTTGCTCTTTAAACTCGACGCTAATAGAACCCGACTAATCGAGGCTGCTCATTAATTCCAGTCGGTTTCAGGACTGTGCAAATAAGGTGGGTCGCAGTCATAAAAAATTTCGTTCTATTTCAGCTTTCATTGCCAAAAGGGGCCTCTGATTTGTCGGCTAGATCCAAATTGAACCATATAGCACGGTAAATGTCGTAGCCACCAGAATTGGAAGAAATACATGAGTGCAAAGTTAAAAACTCCGAATAGAAATACAAATTGGATCACAGTCGCACGCTTGTATTATCTTAGTTTCCGTATCGAAATTATTCGTAGTGCGTTGCGGTCACTCCCTAACTTTTATTGTCTTTCATTTTAATGTACGTCATGGAAGTGAAAGTAACCCAACATGTAATTCATAACAGGCTCTTCGTACAATCGCGAGATAACATTTTGTGGTACAGCAGGAGACTTGCCTGCATTGGCGCCGTAGCAAGCCATCAACCAGGATCTTGGTAAGATCAATTCCAGATCAAAAGGGAGAATGCATAGAACGCAGTGCATTCAGACTAGTATAGCATAGTTTTACATGTCTATCGTCCCATGCACGTATCAGTATAAGCCACAAATTAAATCTCTACATCATTTAGATCTTGTCTATGGTAGTGAAACGAGTCGAGCAGCTCATTCTTGGTTGATTCCTTTTATTGCCTTACCTGTAGGGCTTCTAACTACAGCACTGTTGTTAGTGTTGTTTAGTAAAGCGACTTACTGAACATTAATAATTTGACTTCATGGTTCGCAGAGCAAATTCAAGTCGTTCAGTATACGGCTACTGCTAATTTAGGCATGAGAATTGTGATAATAAACCAAAAAAAAACAAGTCATTTTCTGCCTGAGTTTTGCACAACTTAATGCCATATGCAAGATTTTGGTTCGAAGTTTATTGCTACATCACCTATGCACAGCAAATCACGCTCCAGCTTGGATTGGAACATTCTCGTGGAATTCAGGCCCAACAATGACGTTCCCACTGGGTGATCCTTGGTACTTAAGGTAAGTCTTTGAAATAAACGTGGACCACTTTTTGATGGTTCATGATGGTTCTGTGTAGAAAGGGTTGCTGCTTACCAGCGAAATGGAAAGCAGCTTCCACAAATCACCTTGGAAATGCCAAGCAAATAACGCAGCTTAAAGACATGCTTCTCTTAAAACATGTTATCTGAAGTAAACTAATGTCTTGAAAATTGCAAGTCTAGGTGAAGTTTCGATTATGTGCATCTAAATTAGAAGAAATCGTACCAAATTTTATATACTTATTGATCTTGTTACACCCGTCAGCTCCATCTTATTGTGTACGCCACCAATTTCCGTGCCCATTGGCCTTTGAAACGGTATAACCGTGAATTGGCGTGAAACACTGCCACTAAGGCGGCCGTTTAAAGCCATTGGTGTCTTTATAAAAATGTAGACGAGAGCACCGTCGTGCATTGCTTGCCAATGTATCACTTTCTGTTCTCAAGTCGAATTTCCTTCACGTGTTTAAGATTAAAGACATGCATGGATATACCTATCTATATATGTATATATGTATATAAATGCCCACATACATTGGAGGCATATTTTGCTATCCACTCATTTTTTTTGCTTATCAATTCTTTTTCTGCTTTCGATTTGCCACTTTATATAGCCATTAACATAATTGTTGCTTGTGATTAAGTATCCAGCGACTGTATTTGCCATAGTTTACCGGTGATTAGAAGAGAAGCAAAAAAGTGAGCTGAAGGACTGATGAACGGGAAATGTTAAGTTGAATCAAGCCTGCGTGGTCGGATTGGATGCAGCCATTCACAACAAAGGCTGCAGCACAGTGATGCACGTAAATGCTCCTCTACAACCTGACATTGATGGCTCTATCAACGCATTGATTTGCTTGCCTGAAATTATCGTTCTGTTTGCAAAGAGCATATCGGCATGTCACAGTTGACAGCACTACTCTGGTGACATGCCGCGACTCGTGCGTATGCAACAGCTTGATTTAAAAAGATAAAAACACATATGGCAACAGTGAAGGAGCATTGTTAACTTACAAGTCAAAAGCGCCAGCCATGGTCGTCTCGGCGCTCTAGTTACTCTGCGAAGCAAAGGACTTCTTCCCAAGAACGGCAAAGGATGTGGAAGAGACTGGAGCCGAATTGAGGGTTAATGACACCTGGATGTAACGTTAACAAGCATCGAGGATGCGCAGCTTCTTGTTTGGGATTTGCGATTTTCTTCTTTTTCTATTCTTTTTGGTCTCTCCTGCATGTACCTATATTCCTGTCTCTGCTTTACAACTGCAGCGGAAAATCAAATAAAGTACTGATTTTATGAAAAGTGATACGAAAGAATGAAGGTAAGACATGATAAGAAGGGCAAGTGGAGAAGGTACAATGATAAAGAAAAATTGATGCAATCAACGGAAATAAAACGATGCTTACACAAAGATATAGTCAGTCCTCCTCTGTTGGCAGTGTAAAATATACCTTCTTGCAAGGTCAGTCCATCTGCTTAAACTTCTGCCTCTGCTAGATGCTGATTTATCGCTTCCTCAATGCTTTTTTCCAAGACTCTAATTTTCCACTTTGTGCTGATCCTCACTCTTGATCTCCTTCTTACGTTTTTCCTTCTCCTTTCCATTGCTCTGTTTAGCCTTATTCAAGTCCTTATTTTCTTGCCTCCTCACCACATACACCAGAGCTAATCGTCATGGATAGTAGAAAAAATTAAAGTTCCTCAAAGATATCCACAATGAGGTAGTGGACCTGTCATTGCTTAGTTATTTAGATTCGTAGGTGACACGCTTGTGAATTGCCTAATATATTTAAGTGAGGTGGTCACCAAAATTATTTAGTGCTTTCATGTGACGCTTTGAATTATAAAATAATTTTGTTTGCAATGACGCTAAACGGAACGTCAACATTTGGATTTCTAGATTCCTCTTTCATTGCAAATATTTTTCACTCCTTTTAAATTGCAAACTCACTCACCTTTTCTACTTAACTGGGCATGCACATTGCATAATTATATTTGCCTGCTTCGCCATGTCTAATGCTTCGAAAATCACGAAATGATCAAGACCACAGTTATAGAGGGTTCCTCCTCTTCCTTCTGATTGCCCTTATTATTAGAAGTCTGAACACGCTTCGACATTTATTATAGGAGGGAGAGTACAGCGAGGCCTAGTAAAAGAGTTTAGGACGGGGATGAGTCACGCTCCTGGGAGTCACCACGCTGCTCCGCTACCAGGTTCAAATTGTTCCCCTGCCTCTGGACTACAAAGCACATTTAAAGAATATAAGTCTTACATATCCCCCTCGCCTTTTAAGTGCCGTCCCCGGTGCTACTCCTATTGATTTGCTTTAATCAAACTATCGGTTGGTTTTCTTTCTTATACGATTACATAGATTTTGTCCCCATAACCGACCGGCGGAGCACCTCTGAAAGGTCGGATCTTAATGTGATGGACGGTTATTGGCTGGATACGTAGTTCTGCATTCTGGACGGGGTAGTTCGAGGAGACAGGACCTTTACTACTCGAAAGAGGTCTTTACTCTTAGGGTGGTAATATTTGCGATGTGTCCCAGGCAGGGGAATGGTCCAATATATATTTGGACGAGATCCTCTTCGTGGTAGATAGTGAATTGACTGTGCTTGTCGTAGTACATCTTTTGTCTGGTATGAGACCTTTGTAGGTGTCGCCGTGCAAGATTAAAAGTCTTACTTATCCCTTCTTTTAGATGTAGTGCGTACTCCGGGGCATTGTCAGCAGTCACTTTCTTACTCGGTAGGAATACATGGAAGGGGACTCTCATTTTGCGGCCTGTGAGCATCTTGATGTATGGACCGTAGCCCTATGGGCGAGAAGAGCACGTCCAAGGTTTTAAACCCAATCTTTTAGTCGTGCCTCCTTCGTAAAAGTCTTTAGTAGCCCTATCAGAGCCCATTTAGTTCTCTCTACTTATCCGTTGCCCTGAGAGTGTCTAGGTGTCTTGCGCATCTTTTCAATTCCAAGGGACCTGCATAATTCAGCGAAGAGTCGGCTTTCGAAATTAGGACCTTGATCACTATGGACTGAGTCAGGCACTCCGTGTTAACAGATCCAACGATTGAAAAAGGTTGGCGCGACCGTCTCGGCGTCTTGCGACTTCATGGGTTCTGCTTCGGCCACTTTCGTGAAGTAGTCGACCATAACTACGATATATTGGGTTCCCCTCTTGGTAGGAGGTAGAGGACCCATGATGTCTATGCCCACTCGTTCGCCAGGAAATCCTGTAGACATAGGCTGCAGAGGCGCAACTACTGTTGAATGAGGGTTCTTGAAACTCCTGCAAGTAATGCAGGTTTGGCAGAAGTCGTGCACGTCTGGGGAGAGAGGGCTGCCAGGATCGCTTCGCTGGGGCCTCCACCATCTTTTTCTCGCCTACATGGCCCAATCGTTCGTGCAACTCTTAAAGGGCTGTTTGAATCAGGGAACCTGGAACAACCAGGCGCTTGAGAGGCGTGACGTCTTCTTGGTACCACAAGACGTCATCTTCCAGAGAGAGTTTGGACCATTGCTGCCACATCTGCTTGGCTGCCTTGCTGGATGATTTCATCTCATTCGCAGTGGGCCAGAAACCTGTCGTATACCAGGGCCGTGTCGGCCCGCTTAAAAATAGGGTTCCCACTACACCACCATGCCTTTCCACTGAGAGGGGTCTGCAGGCTAATGCTCCCTCTTTGCTATGCAAGTTTTCCTTTCTGTACTGCACAGTGAAGTCATATTGTTGCAGTTCCTCATACCAGCATGCAGCCGAACGGTCGATCTCCTTCATTGTTTTCAACCAGGTTAGCGCCTAATGGTCAGTTCTCACTTTAAGCTGTCTCGCTATCAGATAGCGCTTGAAGTGTCGGACCACCGTATAGATGGCGAAAGTTCATGGTCTGTTGCACTCTTCTGTCCCATTTTTTGATTAGTCTGACACTAGCGTAGACGGTGACGTGTTCTCTGCCTTCTTTGTCCCTTTGCGAAAATACATCGCTTACGGCCACGTCACTGGCGTCCGTGTCTAGTACAAAAGAAGGTGCGTCGGTCTCGAAATTTGGTAAAGCCAAAATCGAAGCGGAGCAGAGCATTTGCTTTAGTATTTGGGAGCTTCACCATGTTTGTTCTCTTACTTGAAATTCTTTTTTGCCTGCTTCTCGGTTAGCTTGTGTAGGGGACTAGCGATCTTGGTGAAGCCTTTGACGAAAAGCCTATAGTAGCTTGCCAAACCAAGGAACCTGCAAGGTTCCGTCTGATTGGTTGGTGTTGGCCAACTTTAGCTTGTTTTGAACGATCTTCAGTGACTGCCATCCCATCTGGCGAGACTGTGTGCCTCAAGGAGGTGACTGAACGACGAAGAAAATGACACTTCCTTGGATTCAAGGTCAAATCGGCATCCTGCAGATGGTCTAGAACTAGTTTAAGATTGGCATTATGTTCGTGAATGTCTCTGCCGAAAGCAAGTATGCCATCAAGGTAGATTATGCAATGTTTGGGCAAAAGCCTAATCAGTGCTCTCTGCATCAGGCGCCGGAAAAATGCGGTGACATTAGAGAGCTTAAGCGGCATTGTCTGTAATTCAGAAAGCCCGTTTGGCACTATGAAAGCCGTCTTTTCTCTATCTTCTCCTCCTATAAATGGGTGGGAACCATAGGAGGGTAGGCAGGATAGGGAGTTGTGTGGCTCACCTGCTTTTGAGATACAGCGCGGAGGAATCCAACGCGGATGTGTGGGATTTGGTCAACGGTTAGACATGTGAAATGGCGAAGTCAGGAGAAGTTCCTGTTGCTTCTTGGTTGCTGCAGCGACCAACTGGCTGATTTCGCTGGTCTTCATGGCCTAGAGCTTTGCTACGATGGTCGGAGGTCGGACTCCGGCTTTGAATTGAACAGCCACCCATCTATTCACTTTGTTAGGTAGGCAGCCTCTAAAGGCCTGTTCGGCGAGGATTTGCAGGACCCCAGCGTATTCCCCGTCGTTTTTGCCTGGTTTTTGATCGCGGAGGAAGAACTCTCTGACTAGCAACTCCTCTCGCTGATCGATAACGAATTGAGCCAGTATCCTGCAGCACTGGTCAAGATCGGAGTCAGTTTAGACTCCGGCATCAATCGCTGTGGAGAAAAGCTCTTGCGGGAGAGCGTTTAGGATCAGCGGAATTCTCTGCCGCTAAGGGTACACGTGGATGTTAAACCCCACAGTTTTCATTCGATCTCCGAAATTCATTCCTTCCTTGAAATGAGGAAGGTCCGCCAACGCTGCCACCAGTGTAGAGGGTTCCTCCTCTTCCTTCTTATTGACAAACTTATTATGAGAGAGAGTACAGCGAGACCTAATAAGATAGTATAGGACGAAGATGAGTCACACTACTAAGTTACCACACCACTCCGCTACCAGGTTCAAATTGTTCCCCCGCCCTGGCCTACAAGTCACATTTAAAAAATATAAGCATTGCAACAGTCACCATATGGAGCGCTTCGATGACAAATCAGCCCTGCTTCAAAAAGTTAAAATGCTACCCGTCAGAAAGAATTAAAGTATTTAAGCAAAATTACTTAAATCAACATGATTGAGGTGTCCAGCCCAACGATAGATCTTAAACGTATATTAGAGTAACCAATGTGACTCTCTTGCACTAATGATGATCTTATCAGAAAAATGAAGATACTGCGAGCTTCAAGAAGCCACAGTGCTGATACTGTCTCTTCTGTATGCACTTTCAAAGACGTGAACGAGAAAATGGCATTTTGAAAGCCTCCTTGATTGAACATGCTTGCTGATTCATTACATAATCTAAGAGATGCTTTTAAGTTATCGCAAAATGAGTGGGTGTGAGATCACCAATCGTCTTCCCTGTTGAGGAGCGATAGTTACTCGTCCTTGAGAGTGTCTTTTGAATTCAGCTCTTTATTGGTTACATTTACCTGCGAATGTGCAATCGCACATCATTTGTGTAAAACGCATTTATAATTCCAAAAGCCTTATGCAGAAGAAACAGACCAGGGGGATTAGCAAAAGTAGCGCATTCCGCTCATATCAAGTAAAATTTGGCATTTGCATCTGTCTAAGATATGATCAATGGTTGTTCTCGTCCTAGTCAATCAGAAAAACTTGTTAGTCGACTAATTTGGCTAAGATAGTAAAAAACATTGGTAGCTAATATAGTAATAAAAGTAAGCGTTGCTTGTTTTAAGGCACCAGGTTTTTATCATCACAGTCAGTACCTGCGTTCTTAAGCAGAGCAATAGGCAAATGTCCTTTAATTCACTCAGTTTTTTCCCTGATTAAGACCCATCTCATAAAGGTGTTTACAATTTTACGTCTCTGACCAAGCACAATCCCCTGTAATGATATCATTTTAAGCTAGCCAAAACTCCAGATATAATGGGACTGTCAAGAGCTAATGTCGCTCGAAAGAATGAGGTGTTTTTTAGTTGGGTGCTCTTTGTCTAACCTCAAATGCGAACATGAACCCTGTTTGGGAGTGCTTTAACAATTCGCTTAGCCATTAAGTGGTCTAGCCCTGTGTTCCAAAACTAGCACTACGTCTTTTGACCCCCAGAAATGGCCTTCATCACTGCCTAAATGTTCTATCCCATGCAATTTGTCCCTGTGCAGGGACAAAATACGACGCAATTTCTACCATGTCAAGCGCTCTACTATCATGGCACCTGACTTGTATAATTACCCAAAGCGCTATTCTGGTTCCCTCTATTACAGCGTTCAAGCCCTCGAATAAACTTGAATCGTGTCCCGAGGTCTAGCATTAATTGACTACTAAATGACCTTATATCAATTACTGTGGTGTACTGCTTCGAGGTTATATGTCCAATACTGAACTTGACGTCTATTTAAGGGGCAGACATTGTTATTTTACTCCTTAATCCCTTTAGAACTGTGTCCAGGACTTCATTTGCTGAAGTTATTTTCTCTTTAAAACAGCCTGGAACCGTGCCAACGGGCCCTTTGTTAAATTATTTGACCTATGAGATGACGCCGATCCGAATTTGATGCGCATAATTACGTTGGTTAATGTCTAGACTAAGCTAGCACTCCAAAATGCGGTTAACCATGGCCTAAAATTCACTAGTACGCCATTTTGTAGTCAGTCTGTTGGCCGTCTTTTAGCCATAGAAGTACTTCAAATCCCTTCTACTCCGTTTCGTAGTGTGTCTTCAGGAAAGTCTAAGATGATGCAATTTCATAAGTCTGGTGAGACTTACTGCGCCTGCTCAAGAGTTGTAACCAAACAATACGCCTAAGCAGCCATTTAAGGAGATTATATACGGAGACGGGCAGTGGAAATGTGGCCAATGCTAACGAATTCGTTCTCATTTAGAAGCTACCTGTCCGAGAATAGAAAATTATTATTAGCAAAATTTTGTTATACTAAATGGATTTGGTTGATTTGCGGCCAACTGCTCTACATTAGAAATGCACCTACGATAACTTACTCATCAGCAGTGAGAAGTGAAAAAATTGGTATTTTAAGCACAAAGAAGGAATTCGGAGGCTGCGGACATGGATTGGAGGTTAGCCTACCCGACGCAAGAGTTATGATCGACCAAATGATTGCATTGAGGCCAGCAGTCATGCCAGCAAAGCATTGAAGGTAAATTTGTTAGATTACATTAATTTACGTAGAACTCATTAAAGAGGCTTACCAGTGATCACATTGACTTAGCTTTAGACTAGAAAGTCATTTTGTATTTCAAATCGAGCGTCTGTGAAAGCCAGTCTTACCATGTTGAAGAGGACAATCCCGTGGGGACTACAACTAAGTGAGTGGCACATCATAGCGAAGATCGGGTGAGGTCTGTAACATCCTCCTTCACCTTCGCTACGGGGGCAGTCCGAGTGACCGCACCAAAGGCGTGTGAGTTAGTCATCCCGGATGAGTCGTTGAGCCTCCTAGATGACATTGCAACGCATTTGCATTATTCACCGTTGCACATGGTGCAAACGAGGAAGCAGCTTGGTACTGCAGGCTTGGGAAGCATTTCTGCTAGCGTAATCACAAATCGCTTTGCATCTTCTCATTCAATATTACTGTGGAGTTATTTGATTTCACAACGTCGAAAAGCATGAAATGCCTTATCGACAGATCGACATTCCTTACCTTGACGATGGGCTGAATATTACCGATCCATCCTCTCCTTATTAATCTTATCAAATGAGCTTTTCAGGTTATTGATATAAAACACAGTGATGTGGATTCCTCATTCACACCACCACTTCCCGTGATGTCAACACTTCTCACAGCAGCATATTTAAGACCATGCTTTTTGATTCGCACATGAATAAGAAACCACTTTTGCATAGAATTAACTCCAATTTGCACAACGTAATAAACGTTGGCATCGATGTATGCAAAAATAAACAGGGACTGAAAATGAGCAGGTAGCTTTATTTGTAAATATATGGACTACAAGTTGCGCATAAGTCAAACTGGCTGAGCAACATCGCATCTGTCATTTGACTCTCGTAACTTATTTCTTTATGGCAGAGTTGGTACTTCAAATGTAGTCCTAAACAGAGGCATTTATGAGACGATTCGAAGCTCGCCTTTATTGTCCCCCTTTCTTTAAGTAGAATGGTCTAAATATGCCATATTTGATGGTTTATTCATATTTCGCACTGTAATGTTCCACTCCTCCACTGCTTAACTCATCCAACTGCAATTTTCCAACACTCACACCAACACAATCTTATCTTTTGGAGAATCGTTAGTGCATGGGTGACTAGAGACACCGACTGTACTCCCATCCCTCTTCATCGTGTAATATGATGCATATAAACACTGAGTATCACGCAGTCTCCTATATTTTCTTTTTTGCTGTGTTTTGCGTGTTGTGTTAGAAAAGTCAATCGGGCAGATAGCGCATAGCTCTACAAATCCAACGAATGTTTGATCGTGCTTGAGCTCTCCGCAGAAATTAACGTGCGATAATCCAAATACAATTTTGTTTTGCGAGAAATTTATCCTCTTCGCCATCACAACTCACGTAAGATATCATCGCTATGTTGTGGTAGATATTCTACTTAACCCGCTAGGAGCAGAAGCCACAAACAGGAGGGGCCGTTGCACTTGCATGGTTCACAGCCTAATCAAACAAATTTTACACCTCTGCTGCTGTGCAACTACACCTCATGGTGTCAACAACGTATGTGAGGATGCCTAAAGTAGACTATGGATCCAAACTTGAAGAGAATCAGCGGTATTTTACTGCGGTTTATTAGTGAGCAGTGCCACAGTGTTGGAGCTGCTTCGCACCTTGATTATTCTAAGTACGTCCAAATTTCTGTTTTATATCACCTCAGACATTCAACTTACCAGATGTAGATTTACATTACTAGATACGGCTTAAGCCTAGCTGTTTAAACATGTTTTTGGTCCCAAACCTATGGGAAATTACTGACTGCATTTCCTAAAACATTCAAAGAAGGTAGAGTAACCCAGCACCCAATCACAAGGTTGCACAATTGGGAAAGTGTGGTGAAACGACCTCAAATGGAATAAATGAAAGCTTTTCGAATCAGCAGACTTTGCCCTTCATTTAAGACACATACAGTGCAAACCTCTAATTTGAAAAGTCATCATGAAGAGAACTCAGCCCAATGTATGGTAGCACTTAAATATGTTATCCTCCAAAGATAAGCTGGCAGAATTTGAAGCACTACCTCCCTCGTCTGCACTACAATTAGGTGCAGCACGCAGAAGACGAAGACGCAAGCAATCAATTGCATCTCGTTCAGTTGAATGCTCGTGTTCTGCGTGTAAGAACACAACATCCAAACCATCGGAATTGAGTCCGCAAATACTGCAGCGGTACTGTTTCCTGAGCCTCCTTTTAGAAGTACACCTTACTGGCTCCCGGAGTATAGGAGATTGAGGAGGGGCTAAGCTCTCAGAACTTCCTATTTTTCCGGAAATGTCTGGTTTGATGCTTGTAGCTCATTGCCATCTTCTATAAATAAAGAATGAATAAAACGTACTTAAGAGGCTTTCCCGAAAGGCTAAGAGACACTGACTGCAATCAAATCATGCCAACGTGTGTCTTTATGAGGCATCTCATTTCAAAAAGCGTGTTGCAACCCTCGGGACAATAAAAGCAGAATTAGAACTTGCATCTACTGCGCCACAGGAGTTGTTGGTGCATCACCGCTAGTTAGACAGGCGAATATTTTTCGGAGAATTCGCACCCATACATGCAACAGTGGGTTGTGCTTAGGGTTTAATCACAAGCAATGATTCTAGCTGCTGGGAGAAAATCATATCTAAGGTGATATAAAATCGCAGCCTATAAGCGTCTCATTGAATAGCCATTGCCATTCGCCTAGTTCTAGAATGTTATCACCATTTGCTACTAAGCGCTACGTTGATACGATATTCATGCAGTTTCTTTGGTAGTCGCAAGTTTTCATGTGGCCTGATTATCAAGCGCTAATGTGGGCCGAGTGTGTTTGCTAATACTGGATGCTTTTACAGTCAGCTATGCGTAGGACAGCGCCAGAGGAGAAAACAGGAGGTTATTGTCCTTCTACTTTGTTAACTGGCTTAAAATTGGGACCTGACTTCTTGCAAAGTCACTTATTCCCTTAGTCGCATTGTGGAAGTTTTCAGCTCAATAAGGTTAGTCTGCGATTTGCCGATAAGGATAAGCAGGACAGACGCATTTAGAGGGGTGAATGCTTACACATCCTCCCCTTTTTGGCCAAGGAACCTGTACTCATAAGATCGTGTAAACGTCTTGGAGGATGTGTGACCAGCACCAGGAATGGGTGGTTGATACGTAGGTGACAGTTGCACTAAAAATTAATTTAGCAGGTTGCACAGGGTGGAAGTGATGTGTGAGGGTCCATCGCGCGAAGATTCTACGAACGGAATTGGTTTCTCCAGGGAACGTAGACGGAGTGTGAGAACGTACGTGGTGGAGCTTCTCATTGCTGCGGCGAATCCGAAACAGATTTCTGGCTCCGCAATCGAATTGAGATTGTAGTTGCCACGATAAAAGCATATAACATGACTGGCGGAATCGCATTTACTGTCGTATGTGAGGGTTGATATGCGTGGTTGACGCGTACCAAACTAACTTCATTATTAATTGATATTAAAATAATCTCATATGTTCAAGCATAAGGAGTGGCGATTCTATGAGTCGCCCATTTATTTGAGAAAAATTTGGGAACGTGTCAAAAACTTCTTACAAGCATTTTAAGAGTTTAATCCGACACTCTGCATTGCACGTCCTCAATCTTTTAGCGACAGTTTGTTCAGCATATTTATAGTCATTTGGCCCGCTTTTTGTAAGATTCTACATAAAATTGTCTATGCGGATTTGTTAAAGCTAACTGATTGGAAATAGTTAGGGGAGACTACGGATGTTTTGCAAAGAGAACCTCTAGTATGACGCAGTTAAGAGAAAAAGGAGCAAAGGAAAGCAAAGCCTCTATCCACAAACATGTACTTAAAGGTCATAGCACAGTGCACAGTCATTCGATAGTGTGGCAAAGTGACCATGGCATCGTTGAGTAAGGTATCGCAGGTGTGCACGAAATAAATTGAAGGAAGTTCAATTGATGATTGATGCAGAAGTGAGTTAGTACGCCGTGTACTGACGGGTCGGTATGGAACCAATGTACCGAGGTAGGAGTAGTACAAATAAAATGTTTGAGAGGTTGGGTAACATCATTAAAAATGGACGGACAAGTAGAGTTTGCTATGATTCGTTTTAAATGGACAATAATAATGACTTGTGTGGATGAGCATGTCAACAGATGAGGGGGTGGAAATGCGGACAAATACGGAACAATGCATCAAAAGGAAAAAGCGAGAGTGCAACAGAGTGAACAGATTTGTAGGATGGAACTAGATGGCAAAACTATATACCAATTTTCCCTGCCTATAATTAAGAGCCAAAAGGTGTAATATAATGGGAGGCGGTTAGTCCATATTAGCTCTTGTCAGACAGAAATGTTAAAAAAGGAGAACAACTCTAGCTAAAAATCGAGATCTAAAAGCATCAACGATGTGCCGAATTGAGTTCTACGGTCACTTTTCGTAGAGTGAATAGAGCTGGCTTGCATTGGTGACCAAAGAATGAGTAAATAAGGTGTGGTCATGAATTCTTGGTCTTCGTACACGTGGTAGGCATGGCTTTCCAGCTATTTGAGGTGATTGCCACCATCCGCCGAAGTAGCAAGGAAGCAAAGTTGAGGTGTTTATGCAGATCTCATCTCTTGTTCTTCCAACATATCTCGATTGCCTATTGTAGGGATTGTGTAAGGCAGAAAAACTCCGTGGACTATGGAAAGATTGCCTGCTAACACAGGCCGGTAGTAAAATTAGCATGCATTCCTTAAAACATGTAAATGGTGGATTAACCAGCAGTAGTTTATCAAGCTTGGATTCTAAGCGTGAAACAGACGAAACTAGCCCTGCACCAGAGGTAGAGCGACAGTTGAAATTTTAAGTTTGATTGTGCATCTGCTCAGTGGAAATATTGTTTGATGCCCACATTTAGGGAAACTATGAACCATAAACACAGTTAATGCTCACGCGGCTAATCGCGGTGGTGCAAAGGAGTTGGACATGGGTGGATGAAGCGTGTGGAAGGCATTAAACCCATCAGCAGGTATTTTACTCAGATGATTGTGTACAACCGTAAACAACCTTTCGCAAATAGTTACATTCAGTGTGAATTATGCAGAACAGTCGTGCAGAGTCAGTTCGATGTAGAATTCATCCTCAAATCATAGCCTTTTAATCATGGTTACTAATTCTAAATGGAAAAAAATCTTGAAATGAAGGCGGAGGTCTTGGTTTACAAATTGGTGTGAGTAATTTAAGACGTAGTGCGTTGCACGCGACGTGATGGCTGGTTGACCAGCAGACACGCCGTGAATGCAACACGGATTCACGCGTTAAACATGGCCTTACGCTGACTTAGTGTAAACAGCTGTGTCACGATTAAAGTACATCTGGCCGTGATGGCAACCGACTGAGTGGATGGAAATAAAAGGCGCTACATTTTGTTAGGCTGATAAATTATTCGGAATAGTTGATTACTTGCCGAAAAGTCGAATCGGCGTTTTCAGGCATTTCCACCGTTAGGCGGGACCAAACTTTGAGCTATATCTGACACCCACAATGCTTCTAAAGATCCACTAGATTCGTCTGTTCATTCATTGTAGGCGTGATTTATGAGCGAGTCAGTTCTGCGGATGCGATAACTCAGTCAGAGTGTAGCGAGAATCAAAACAGTAAAACTCCGCACCCTGTTGCAAATGCTACTCACAATGGAACCCGATTTGAGTGTGTTCACAACTGAGCAGAACCCTTCGTTTCAGTGATCTAAGCTGTGTAGTGATAGCTAAATCTTTAAAAAATTAGTTCTTTTAAATCAGGGCGCAGCATTGACGGCTGTAGCAAATAATTAAGTGACCCCAGCTAATCCCTCGTGTCCCTATTTTCAGTTATTAGAATTTGATGCTACGAAGAAAGGCTACTATTTTGCCGATGCTGTGATGTTTTGGTCCTTAAATTTACCTCGTAGGCGAGAGGAGAGAAGACAATTTCGGTCAAGTTCTGCAGGAGTGAGTCAATTTGCTACTGCAATGCAATGAAGGTATCCTAGAGCCTTATGTCTCCTCATGCATGGGTGATAGCAGGGATACGAAGAAGGAAGGAATTACTGTAAATGCCTTAGTTTCTCTTAACAGATACTTCTGTCTTCTATATAGCGAGAAGACGTGTAAACGTCCGGGAAAGGCTACACCTCGATTGATCTGTAGTCAGACACTGCCAAACCCACTTAATCACCAAGCAGAGGCAAAATATTAAAAACTAAGAGAAGGTGAAACCGGTATGCATCTAAAATGGCCGATCGCGTTCTTTTCATCCATTAAGCCATTAAGCGGTCTGCTTAATAATTAGCCCCAAGGTGTACGCGCGGAACGGTGTCACTATTATTGGCATAACAACGAAGGCGTCGCATTGAGGAAAGATACTACTGAAAAGCTAGTTAGTAAAAGAAACACTCTACTGCAGACAACGGGAAAAATGGTGGCAGTAAATAAGCAAACCAGAAAGGTTTTGTGCAAGTAATGTGCAATGGTTGACGAAAATTGGGTTACCTGACTAAAATATGCTATATTTATTAAAAAATTCATAATAAGAATTTTGGGCAAGGCGTTTGAAGGCAACAGGATTGAAGTGTGGGGGCGTTGCGCCGCCGTTCATCGGTCCTTACCCTGCAAATCTTGTATGGTGAGTATCGATGGGGCTCGATTTGCGAGCTGTCATTGTTTGGCTGGCCCTACAGGGGCCTGAAATAATACAAAGTAGTGGGAGTTGGTGGGTGGGCTGCGGCTTCAGGCTCACTGTTCGGTGGCGCATTACACTGCACGCGGCTGGCCTGGGTCAATGCGACAGGAGTAGAAACAAAGCTCCATCATGAAATACGCTAATCTAGTTATGGTACATGGTTGATGACTTTAGCCACGTCATGGTAACCAAGAGGAAACGTTATGGGCAGGCCTGACATGCATAACAATCCTGCACCCCTAGATTGCGAAATATTTGGGAATTCGGGGTAATTTTAGTTGGTTGTCGTGTTCTAGGAGAAAAGGTGGCTTCATCATTGCGCTGCAGCTTGTTGTTTGCTTATGGTAAAGTAATGCATTAGTTTGGTCTGCAACATTCTGGACCACTATTACCACGTTATTATATGTGGCTTTCGTAACAGTGGAAGCCTAAAAGGTTTACATGCTGGAATGTCATTCAATCTGATCAATGATAGCAGCGGCCTCTACTTATTTGTGCATTAGCTCGTAGAGGTGATTATTTTCCGGACTGCTCTCAAGCTAACATCAACGCTCCTTAATTCCACCCACATATTAGTCCTGTGCTGACTGCCTATGATGGTCTTCTTGAAGCTGTCAAGTTGAATTTGTCCCCATTTTACGGCCAGTGGCATCATTCTTGTTGCAATGTGACAGAGACAAGAAAATTGTTCAAAATGGAACGTATATGCGTCGACGCAAGCGTAAGAGAATGCACGGTTACTATATCACCACGTGTTGCAATAGCAAATCTTATTAAAATGTGTGCTAATATCCTCTCCTCCATTCTTCTTTGATTTATCTTAGTAGCCGCACATTCTCTGCTTCACCGTGGTTTTACGATCCTAACATTCTGCGTATTTGAATGCATTACCTCGTCTCTATCACTGAATGCCGAAGGAAGAGTACGTCAATATGATAGGAAGCGGCAACCATTTCCTTTATATAACTTAAAGTGCGGTGTGCACACCCCACACCACATATATGAAGCGAAAGTACACTTGAGCAGTTAGTAATCCCAGAGTTGTTCATAAGTTGATTTCTAAATGATGTACAAATTACACCATTCTTTGGTACTAAATTTGCCCTCTCTATTAAAATCCCCACATCTTGCATATTTTTCGGCTCCTAATAGAAGCCAGGGCAGAAAATTAGCCTAAACAGATGTGATTCAATGCGACTTGACTTGTTGTTAATTCGTCAAAACAATAGTCGACGAGGAGCATTGGAAGCCACCAAAGCTCTATAGGCAGTTGGCGGTACACTTGGTCCCATTTGACTCTTGTGTCTCCCTGTTTATGAGGTTTGCAATGATCAGCAGATGATAGGGTGTAAGCGACTCCGTGGCGGCTATTACAGCAGCCTTGCAGAATGGTGAAGCATTCATGCAATGGTTACGTAATCGCAGCTATCAGGTCTGTTCTCCATGCTTTCCGAAGAATATTATCTTGTTACTTGCCAGCAGATTCAGAAACCGCGACACTCTTCAACAGATGCGTAATGCAGCCAAAATGGTAGTTATTCATTAAACAGCCCTTGCTAAATTTATTTAGCAAAGTTTTACGCATTGGCCATTCCGATGCCAACGACACGCTTCCGGTAAAATCTGACAAAATACAAAAGTTTGCAGCTGCTCATTGAGAGTTACACGCAATGGTGAAGAGGAGACGCGAATAAGAGTTTGTCTGGTCTTTTGGAAAACGGATGGCTTTAAAAGCATTTTGAATAGAAGTAGGTGAATATTATGGGAAGAGCTGTTGGCAAAGGTGCCTGTCAAGCCATGTTCATCGGTTAATGTGATGGTGGTGGCAAGTGGAGCATGGTTAAGCTGAAATAATCCGATTCCAACTTGGAATGCTGCATATATTATATGTACTACATACTACATATTGCATACTATTTGTAATTTATAAAATAGAGGTTCGCAATTTGATGGCTTTGCGAATGAATTCTTTGAGTCTTAAAGCGAGCCCTACTGAATTGAGGTTATTAGAAGGCTGTAAATGGGAATGCATATCACGTGGAGAAGTTACAGTAATGCTCCGACTACCTTTGGTAGCGTTCTACATTTACCCTCGATGCATGAAAAACACCCAACTTTAAAATCCTGAAACGATACTATGTAACATTGCTCTCTTTTTCAATCTTGCCTACGCAACAGACACAAATTCTGCTAGGGCCAAGCATTTGGATGTCTTGGTGCAAATCTATCACCTCTCACTGGTCATATTATTGTCTGTATTGACCGTGCCATCCATGTTTCTATCGTTTATTTTATTTTTCTCGAGCCTAGTTTATGGATCATAGTAGGAATGGTAGAGTTCGTTTGGGGATCCGTTAACCAAACGTAGAGATGGCTGCAACTCCATTGCATTTGCTTACTTGTAAGCGTTGCATTGCAAAATCCTTTGGATCTTATCCAAGGTTGCCCTAAAGATGTATTGGAAAGCCTTAACTATATCTCCCTCTCCATCAAAGTTATGGTCTGCTATAGCTGGATTTAAGCATGCCATAGATATCGTTACCACTTCACAACTTTTATACAGCAGGGCTAAGTTTTCAGCAAGGAACTCCATAGAATGACTGCAGTGGTAGTTACTCTGCGATTTTCGAAGCATTAGACATGGTCAGGCAGGCAAATATAATGATGTAGTTTATATGTCCATTTAAGAAGAATGAGTGAGTATGCAAGTTGAGACAAGTAAAGAATATTTGCAATGAAAGGAGGAATTTAGAAATTCAAATGTTGACACCCTGTATAACGTCAATGCTAATAAATTTTACTTTACAATTCAAAGTCTTACATGAAAGCATTAAATAATTTTGGTGACCGCTCCACTCAAAAATATCAGGCGAATAACAAGAGTGACACTTACGAATGCAAATAACTAAGCAACGATGGGTGCGCTAAAGAGACTTCAAATTCTTCAATAAATTTGACTGTCGACTCTGGTGTAGGTGGTGGTAAGGTAAGAAAATGAGGAGTTGAATAAGGATAACCAAAACAGTAGAAAGAAGGTAAGTTGATAAAGGTAAGGAAGAACGCAAAAATGAGAAAAAGAGCAAGGATTAGCATAAAATGGATGATTAGAGTTTAGAATTCAGGTACTCCTCCGCAAAGGTAAGTTGCGCAGGCCAATGCAGCAAGTCGCACTCTTAAGAAGAAGGCCTAATGACGTATTCAAAGGGGGTTGAAAGGAGCTCTCCTGTCAGCGCTTCCTTTCTCATGCCCTACCTTAACGCACCCTCGCTAAGTGTCTCCTGCGTTCCCTACTGCACTCCATATGCTATCACGCCTCGCGCCTTGCATTATGCCCCATTGTGTCTGCTTACTAGATTAAACCAACGACAAAGAGAAGTGCATACTCCCTGCATCCATTTACTTGCCTTCATTTATTGTCATTTGGGCAACACGACAACGCCAGAGCCCTCTGCCTTCCTTACGCCAATCACACCATTCCCTCCTTCGAGCCCATCATCAACTTCTGCCCTGCCTCCTCCTCTAATTTCATCGACTGCTAGTACCATATTTGTAATTTTACTTCATATTCCAACTAATTTTACTCTACACTATGGCATAATGCAATGATTAAAAGATCATCACCAAAATCAGACCAGTACAGACTGGACTTGATCTGCCTCACTCAAATCTAAATCATTTTTAGTTCTCTATTTCTATTCGCCACTTTTAGAGCAAAGATAGCGCGACTTATAAAACTGGCATGAGCTCTTACGTCAGTAAAAAGCAGCTGCTATTTCACGCTGCCTGTGAGGGTGCGGGACAAAGGCGTCCATTAATCAAGGGGATGCATTGCAAGCAATAAGCAGCAATTGTAGAAGTTCTGGTCGAACAGCATTCTACGCATCCTCTTTGGCATTTTGTTTTAACCAATGATATCGAGGAGGAAACGACGAATTGACTACTTGAATTACCTTGTTAATAATAAAAGTTGACGACCAAATCAGGCGGACACTGTTGGTCCCTCATCATACAGTTTTATGGATTAGTTTCGGAATACCTCTGATCTACTAAATATGATGAGATCTACCACCTCCAGCATGTATTCTTACGCTTTCAAATGTTAATGACTCGGGACGCCGGTATTCACTGCCTCAAATTATTCATACCTTGACCATCACAATTCAATTTTTAGATTTGAACATAATCGTGGCACAAACTTCCACCTTCGACTCATCTGTCATTTGAGTGTGTTGACCCACTCACCAGTGTCGTGTGACACCGCATAGACCAAAAGACAATAAAAGCAAGCGCGACACAGCACGTGTAGTGCAGGGTAAAGTATATTTTAAAGTCGGTGTATCACCCTGAAAATCATGGTTGCTTTGATGCGTAACCCCGATCCTTCGCTCGAGAGGATTGTTGTTTTACGTTGAGGCTGGTAATAGTAATCCATTCGGTTCTTCGGTAGGTGCGAAATTACATTAGCGCTCAGCTAAAAGGAACAAAGGAATGATTGAGACAGAGGTGAAGACGTGAATAGCAGTAAGTTTAGAAGTAAGGAGGTTCAGCAATGATGTCAAAGGCTTGCAAACAGACAATGTATGAAGACTTTGCACGATTTTTCGATCTGTCGACATCTAAGAAAAGGAGACACTGCAAAATTAAGAAATCAGCCACTCAACCCAATGGATTTTCATTGAGATAACAGAGTTACGTGTTTGTTGCACGCCCGCCATCTAATCTGCCTTGCATTACAATAGATGGTAGCGATGCATACATTCCTTCGGTGAGAGCAAAATCACATGAATACTCGGCTCATAGAGACAAAGGAATGACCAAGACACGGATAAAAATTAGAGTAGCTAACCTTTACTGTGAGCCAGTACACATTCAGCCAGCAAGTTTTAAGAGATCGGTTTGGCTTGATACTATCGTTCGCAAAGTAAAATACTATTCTTGACGCCATTTGTAGGCCAGAACTGTGAGCATGCTTCGACGTTCTAAGAAGATAGACAACATCGCTATTTAATTACTTATTTTAGGCCCCTGTAGGACCAGCCAAACAATAGCAACTCGCAAATCGAGCCACATCGATACTCACCATACAAGACTTGCAAGGACCGATGAACGGTGACGCAACCCTCACCCACTTCGATTCTGTAATTTCTAAGTGCCTTGCCCAAAATTCTTTTTAGAAGTTTTCTGCCAAGTATAGCATGTTCCAGTAAAGTGATCTAATCTTCGTCAACCATTGCACATTACTTACACAAAACCTTTCTAGCTAGTTCATTTACTACCACCATTTTTCTCGCTATCTGCAGTAGAGTGTTTCATTTACTAACTAGCCTTTCAGTAGTATCTCACCTCAATGCTATGCCTTGGTTGTTATGCCAATAATGGTGACACCGCACCGCGCGTACACCTTGGGGCTAATTATTAAGCAGACTACTTAATGGCTTAATGGATGAGAAGAACGCGATCTGTAGCAGTCGAAATCTGCCCGTGACAGTTATCTAGTGGTTCAGCCTGATAAGCCTTAACAGGCAAATGCAGTTGGCTACGGAATTTTCATTATAGTTTAATTTGTTATTGTCTTTTAAAGCTAATTAGTGCGCTTTCACGCGAGCCCTCATTATCACAGCTCTTTTGTCAGCGCTGCTCAATAAAGAATCATATAAGGCGCATAAATGCCAATGTGTACGAATACTATGGATTCATCCGCGACTATTAGGATGATCCGCTTGTTCACAAGAAAACCAAAACTTTCACAGACCCGTTCTCGCACCTTTATGTTCGAGAAATTCTTATCGACTTTGCTGCTGATGTCACTTCTGCTGCTCCACTGCGCACTTCTGTGTCACTATGTGCAACACAGAAGCTCAGTTGCTTGTTTATTTAGTATCTCAGCTCCGTGTTACTCACCACTTTATCCTGTTTCCCTTGTAAATAAAGCCCCATGCATTGTGCTTGGCTTTTTTTGTTTTGATCAAGCGGGATTTTATCAAAGTAGTGTTCAGATATTTGAGCCAATCATATCAACGACGCTTGGATGCACTTCCTCACTTTATATTCTGGGTCAAGAAGAGTGGCTGGGTGGGACTCCTTCACCTAAGTGCCATGAAAGCTGTGCTTACATGTCGTCGACGTACTCTGGCAGGGATCATTGTCTGCCTCCACCTTCCTGGATAGTGATGACGTGAGTTTGGAGTTGTGGACTCTATATTTCAGTTATCTAGACGATGACATGTTACATTTACCGCTAAGCATGAATTGAGCCTCAATGACTTGCCGAGACTGTTACAGCAATGACCTTTATCTTTGGTGGCCGCTTTTATAAACAGTACCTCGTTATATGCAAGTAATTGAACACCGCCACCGGCAAGTATGTTCATTGTGGCTAAGTCAGCATTTCTAAAATCATGCGATTTTCTCACATACCGCCTGCATTACGCGATGTTTTGTGTTAAATATTCCAGACGTAGGGATAATAGATGTTATCGAATTGCACCAAGCTTCAGGCATGATGGCAAGATCAAATAATGCTGAAATGATATATAACATCCTAAGAACGCGAGCGATTGGCGATGAACTGAGCTCAAGCCGATGTTGCAGGTACGCTCTAGTACGGGAATAGTCTGCTTTGAGGGAAGCGCTGTGGTTTATCAATCTGGCAAACTGAGGTTCGGTGAACTCGTCGTCATGGATGTTACAAACAGTACTCTGCAGCTACATTGCTTGTCATATCCAATGAGTGGTCGATATTGCTGTGCAAATTTATCATTCAAACGCCCGATTGATTAAATTACACAGCGTTCTTATTTAAACTCATCAATTTATTTTCTGTACTGGGGTGTAGTGTAATGTACCATAAAATATTAACTTCTGCTTTAGGGGCGATTTTGTGTAATTAATTTGATTAGCGATTTCTCAAACCCCAGTCGCCTTTTTTACCTAAGTATGCTATTTTTTGGCTGCTGTATCCCGTGTCCTTGATTTCATCCGTACTTTTAGCCCCTCGAATCAGCCAAGGGGCTGCAAACGATAAAAACGCGCCTCGACCTTAGTTGTAAACTCCAATCAACCTGACAATAGCCCCTAGCTAATCCTAAGGACCCCATTCCCCTCTCAACTTTAAAAATCCACATTGCTTTAGGCTTAGGTGACGTGCCAACCTGCGAGTAGAAACATTCTTTCGGCTTCTCAGTATTTATTCCTCTAAGCATTGTGAATGCGTCAATCTCGGCCAGTCTCGTATACCCACTCTACGTAGACCAAACTGACGTCCAAAAGATTCTAAAAGATTCTATTCATGTTGCTCCTCATCGCTTTAGCATTTACCTCCACCTCTAGCAACTAGAGAACTGAAGTGCAAATAAAAAAATAAATGAATGATGGTAAGTGCTTCGGTAGGAACGAAAATTCTATGATGACTCGAGATATAACGCTAAGCATCAGTTGTGTTAAAGTGCTGTAGTCTGGCGCATTAGGACCGAACGCCAAACAGGTGCAGGGTATTCACATAGTCTACTGGGACATTAGGCGACCTGAATGTGAGCGGTGAGCACATTGCGGGTCTTGTTCATGTTGCAGATGTGGGTAAAGGGGACGCCAATCAACTATAGGCCGTTGGGCAAATGCTGCACAGCAAATCAACCTTGACAATGTCTAGACCAATCATGACTCAGGCGTAAGGAAAGACGCAGATAACCCGGTAATTACGTCCTGCTAATCAGATATCAGAAGCCGCAACACCGAGAAGTCTATTAAATGAAACTAGGGCATCACTGGGTATTATAACCCTACGGACCTTGATGTCCACAAGAATGAGTCGCGTTATAGGTGAACGGCTTCATCCCCTGGCTTCGTTGCGCTTATCACAATTTCGCCTAATTCGAACTCACCTCCTCCTCCTACTAGCTCATCGCCTGTTGGTACCCTTTGGGTAAGCGGCATTTATCTCTCCTCTAGTCTCACTCGTCATTATGGCATGATTAAATAATTTGCAGACTCACAAACTAGATCTGACGAACACAGGCTTGGCTTGATCTAACCATACCACATCTTACTTAAAATCAAATCTTATTTTGGTCTAGGCTAACTTAGGTTGCCCTTGGATTTCCTATTTCATTTTTCATCCTACCACTTTATTTTGTCTAGAGCCACATCTACTTAGGCCTATCTCCTACTCCTTATTCACTTACTCCCTGAGAGTGAAGGCCAGAGCATTGCCACGACTTTGTGATTTGCAGACTGGCCGAGCTCCTGCCTGCTTTCCTCATTGCTCAGTTCTTTTAATTTCCTTGTGCTGGATCCTTCTACCTGTAATTTTGCGATTTTGAGTACGAATGTAGGCTTTCCTCTTTACTTGACCTGTGTCCTTCTTACCATGTGCTAGCGGTTGTCTGTCTGCTTGCGCAAAATTATGCACATGTGCACGTGTGCCATCAACCGTTTTTATTTTCGTTCATTTAGAGAGTAGTCTTGATTGATGCTTCACGGAACCGGGTAGGAACGTTTCTGCGTGCTTGAGTATGTGCATATGCGAAGGCGTATTCATCTCATCTTCTTTACATATGAACCTTTTGTGAACGAATTTAATGGAAGTAATAGCGCTTCAACTAGCATATTTTTGTATAGTACACGATTCGCTCCAAATGGGTTGTGCTTGATGGGCTTAACATCAAGGATGCGCACAGAACAAATCCATAAGGCACTTCAGCTGCCCTGTCGATCAGCTACAATAGGGTTCTCAATAGCCTTACCATCGAGGCCATATTTTAGCAGGGAATCATTGTTTGCAAACATCTTCTAATGAAAAGAGTTAAAAATATAAGTGATTTGATTGCAACATATTTCAAAGGGCATGCACGTATCTCTATCTCTGCAATGACTCGTATCTCGTCATCAGAGTCGATAACGAGTGCTTCGGATACCCTTCCCTCTTCTTCTATCTCCTCGTTAGAACTTACGATTGAGCATCTGGGGCCATGAATTCTTTGAATTTAAGGCGACGAGCTCTACCGTTAGAAAAAATGCAAGGATTTGAGTAGGACCAGCAAATTCTTTTAAAATCCCAAAAGTGAATTTAAGAGTAATCTCCTTCACATTTCGTTTCTCTTCATGTAGCTCTGATCAACCGGGTGGTGCTAGAGGAGAGAATGACGCTCTAAGATATTCAAGAACTGCCCCTTTAAAGGTAACACATATGGCATGCAAATGAAATGGAAACAATTGTCATGCAGCGGCCGGTCATCACGCTGACGACAAGACATCAGGCAGAATGAGCCTTCGGGTTGGGACTACGTGATCAGGAGGAATAAGTTGGTGGCGTTTGAAGCATGAAGCTGGCGCCTTGTTCAATTATGCACCAGCCCTTGATATTAGCAACTCTCCTTGCAGTGGTGACACCATTCCCTTAATGTCAACCTTGCGGAGATAGGATTGAGCACTTTTACGGCTAACGTGGGTCATAAAAATGGCATAAGCAGCCTAGAGTTTGAGCTTTATAGCCATGCCTGCGAGTGGTTTATTTTAAGAGCTTTGATGCGATATTTATATCCCATCTTTGTCTATGAGTATGCTAATGCTGCCGAGGAATCTAAATGTCTTTCTTGGGTCAATTTATGTGGTGCATAAACTCATAGGCCACCCGTATCATAGCATTAGTTTATTTCAGTCTAATGCCGGTGATAGTTCTCTGATTTAGGTCACTCAAATAAGCTCAAGCTTTTCAGTTTTGGAGAACCACCATACATCATAAAAATGTCTCAGGCAAGGGCAAAGACGAGAGAGCGTCTCCTTTAGCTTGCTGACACAGATTGATCCGCTGCTTCGTAAAGTGCTGTTCTTACAGTAAACTCCAATTTCGGTAGTGCCCCGTGGCTGATAGCAATGATAAGCACCAACAATTATTTACTTTGGTTTTAACAAAGAAATCAGCAACCGCAGCCAAAGTAATCTACACCTGCACATGAAAGCCATCAAATCGCCCAGCATGACTAAGCTCATTAGTTAATTTCAATAAGCCTCCATAGGTTCATCTCAGTATAGCTTAATAGCTATTCGGAGCGTTCACAATTTGATTCCTGACCTGAACTTAGAAATATGCAGTTGACCATTGATTCTGGCAAAAGTTCAGAGCCGAATGTTCCTCCAATTATTAAAAACACCCCCTTCGTCTGCCAAGTTCAACCTAACACCTTACACAGAATCATGTTTCACGAACGTTAGTTGATCAGGTAGATTTGTGAGCATGAAATCAAGACCAACCTCTGTGCTAGCTATCTGAAATTAGCTGTTGGATCGAAATCAGTAGATTGGCAGCTGAAATGAAACGCTTACGAGTCTCAAATGATGTGGTCTCTTTGTGTCAGTAGACAGTAATTTGTGTGCATTTTTACGGCTCACTAACAGAACGCATGTCTTAACAGCGATTCCGTGCAGCAACGCAGAAATTAGCAAAGGGCTCGAAAATGATTTGGCTAAGCCATTAGCGCGATAAAGCAAAACATAACCTACACAGGCACCTATTTATCTGCCCTTGGTGGGTAGGATGAAATATTAAATGACTCGGATGCCTCTGACCCATATGGAGTATTATGGGACAGTTGTGCATCATAAAAGTCTCAGTGTGACTAGATCCAAGCTCATCCACTAACACAATGAGATGAAAGCCAATGATCTCACTTATCCGTGTTGTGTCGCGAATGATAGTGCTTACCGCGCGAATGCAGTGTTGGCTTGTTTAGCTTATAATGAGTAATTAACTCCATTTGCATCTTTGATAGATTTCAATAAAAATGTACGATTGGCTAAGGGTTTCATTCAAAAAGAACTTTACTTATTAATAAAACTCTAGCTACTTTTAAAGAATGCATAACAGTCACCTACACTACGAAATCAAGAATGCTAACATGGGCAATAAAATACAGCAGCACGTAACTCAGGGACATAATCAGCATGGTGTTTTGGTGGGACATTTTCTCTACCAATGGAGGAAACGAATGTAAAATCGAATGCAAGGTGGACCTGGCTAGGTGAAAATTGGCATAAGTAATGATCGTCCGTGTTTACATCTGAGCGGTGGACAAAATATGCGACACGATGGGATGCGTATTCTCTTAATGAAAAGTAGCATCATTGCATTCGTTCGCATCAATTTCACTCACGATTACAGATTATCTTTGTGTTCCTTGATGAACTTAAAAATAGCAAGTACAAAGGATATTTGGATTTCTACACTAAATTTTTGTAAGCATTCCATTCTTGCTGGTTGCACCTTATTCTGCAACACTCTAGGAAAATTCGAGATGCGACTAGCGGGTGATTCGGCCTATTAATGAATGCCATCAGTAGATCCGCTTTACCACCGTACGCACTCTCATTTAATTTTAGGTAGGGTGCATCCAAGGTGAGGTACTGAGATTGAAAAATTGTCGACCGCCAGACGCTCTATTTGGCCAGGGGTGTACGAACGCAATGCAAATTGTACTGTGTGCACAGACTAGTTCGCTGACATTAAAACTTCCGTTCTGAATACTTTGCCTGCTGATAGCTTAGAGCGGGCTGTTAGCAGTGACACTCCTTCACACAAGCATCACTGAAGTAACGCCTGTAAATGGTGCCATAATATTGCACTCGTAGTGGGGTTAGAAGCCAAGGTAAGCAACACATTGCAGTGATGCAGCACCCATATCCATTAAGAAGCGATGGCGAAGCAAGTAGCCATCAAAAGGCACCATATTTATGGAGGGGTGGGTAACCGTGATCATTCCAATATCCTACGATGCAAACGCGTAACACCTTAATCACAAAAAATGATGGCGAAACCACTTGGTTTTTTGACCTACTAAAGCAGTGTGTAATGTGACAGTGAAAATTGGCCATCGGAGCAAAGGGACTGAAATTCTGCGAGGTTACTTCACTTTATTAATGCCATTATGTTCTTCCACTTCATGTCTTTCTATTTCTTACACTTCCATTATTTCCATTTCTTCTTGGTCTGTTTTGAACACTTTGGAATGACCTATTTGGTTTGTTATTCACCATATCGATATGAAAGATTTTCGTTATATTCACTAAGCACCTTCACTCTCTCTCCTGCGGCAATTATTGCTCCCGTTTGGCAATAACATGCCTTAATAAATGTGCTCTTCTGTAGAGCATCGTGAGCCCAATACTACGAAGTCCAAATGAATTTTGAAAATTCTGCCTTTTTCCCGTCGTATGCACTTACTGGACACAAAGATATTACTAAGGAAAATGGCAGCAAGAACTGGCAAATGCGTTAACGTACGTCAAATTGAAAGACAATGCGATGAGGAGCAGCCCTTCATTTCCAAAGGTATTGAAATAAGGGAAAGGAAATAAAGGTCTTAAAAGTTGCTTCTTATTTGCTTTTCAACACTTAGTGTTGCTAGTTTATTTCCATGCAATTAAGACAGAACTTCTACGTTTTCTAGCGTTCTTTACTCCCAGTTAGCCACTTAAATAATGATTACTGTTGATGTGGTTGGGAAGGAGAAAAGAGGAATGAATTTCTTCGCGGGTGTTGCTCAGCAAATTGACTTTGTAAAGGACTCCATCCTCATGACTACACCGGTAAATTAGCGATTGCAAAGCGTTCAACAGGATCATATTAGCATCACAAATCGCGGGAACATATTTGTATTTGGATCGCGTATCCATTGCGTTGCATTGCTTGCAGGCTTTGTGTCGAAATCTATAGATTGCAGATTGTTTGACAATGCTGAAATAGTCTTGGTTAATCCAATGCGTACGGTGGAGTCATTGCTCTGTGACAGCAGCTTTTTCCCGTATCCTGCTAGCTAAAAAACCATTACAAATTCAAAAGCATTTAAGTAGCGATGTGAGTAATTAATCAACAAGATGAAGAAGTCATTTTTCTTTGTCTGAGGGTTTTCAGGCTGTATAGCTTGTGGATCAAAATAAAATAATGGTCAATGAGCAGATTATCGGCATCCTTTGTTCATTTGCTGATTTCACCAAGCCGAAAGTTTACCAATGTGTACGCTTCCTTATAAAAGGATCAGCGGCCAAAGGCTTGCCTGCATTTCTTAAAATCCGTCTCCTGTTCTTGCCTTATGGCTGTAGTCACTGCAATCGCTGATCAGTGCCCAGAGTAGCCAGCATCCTTTGACACACCTCGTTGGATCCCAGCTTGCACAATGATCGTGAAGACAATGATTTGGAAGAATTTGTGAACTTCCTTATAAAGTTCACTGACTGCATGGAAAGCCTAGGCTATAATCTTACCATTTTTCTCAAGTGCATAGCGTTTTACACCGCAACCTTTCTCTTCACTAGGTGGAGTGCTAAACGCCATCAATTCTCTTAAAGATGACGGAATGGTTAGTGGAATGAATTGACAGAAAGAAGTTCTTTTTTTCATGTTGGTTAAAATTTAGGTGATTGATAACAATAGCCAAACGGATTCAATGGAGAACAGCTTGCATATGCAAATGCACCTCGAGAAAAAGGCTTTGCTACAGATAGGTAATTGTCAATTTAACATAAATTCAGAGTGGATATCCTCCACAATGGCACATCTCATCGGTGGCTGCAGACACTGGACAGGCTCAATCATGATCTGGCAGTAAATTGCTCCTACTATCCCGACTCGTCGCCTCGGAGGGAAAGCTCTATAGACAGTTGGTGGTACGCTTGATCCCATTTGACTCATGTATCTCCCAATTTTGTGATGTTTGCAATGATCAGCAGATGATAGGGTGTAAGCGGTTCCATGGTGGCTATTACAGCAGCCTTGCAAAATTGTGAAGCATCCGTGCAACGTTTTTGTAGCCGTAGCCATCGAGTCCGTTCTCCGTGCTTTCTAGAGAATGTTACTTCGATACCTACCGGCACACCCATAAACCTTGACATTCTTCACAGATGCGTAATGCAACCAAAACGGTAGTTACCCATTACACTACTCTTACTAAATTTATCTAGCGAAGTTTTACGCATTGGCCATTCTGAATCCAGCATCGCGTTTCCGGCAAAATCTGACAAAATACAAAAGTTCACAGCTCATTGAAAACTACATGCAATGGTGAAGAGAAGACACGAATAAGAGTTTGTCTGGTTTTTTGGAAAATGGATGGCTTTAGAAGCATTTTAAATCGAAGTAGGTGGAAAGAGTAGCTCAAAAAAGGTGCCTGTCAAGCCATGCCCATCAGATAATGTGTTGACAGTGGCGAGTGGATTATGGTTAAGTTGAAAGAATCCGCTTCCAACTTGGAATACTGCATATATTATGTATACCCCATGCTACATATGGTATATGCCGTACACAATTTATAAGAGATTGGCAAATTTGATGAATTCACGGATGAATCCTTTGAGTCGTAAAGCAAGCCCTACTAAATTGAGATTAGTAGGAGGCTGTGGAGTTGAATGCATATTGCTGGTGGATGGTGTCCTAACGGCTGGGGCATGATATGAGACTCATTTAGAGAGGTGTTACAGTAGTGTTCTACGTTCACCCTTGATGCATGAAAAGCACCTAAATTCATAATCCTGAAACAATTCTATGTGACACCGTCCTTTTTTTCCAGTCTTGCCTACATAACAGAAACAAATGCTGCTAGGGCCAAGCATTTGGATGTCTTGGTGCAAATCTTTCACTTCTCACCGGTCACATTTTTGTCTGTACTGACCATGGACAATCGCCTCTCCTTAAGCATTCTTCTGCACAGTTATGAGTAATGCAGCCGCGTAGGAGGTGACATTGTGGCAGCGTGGCAGAGGGTCATTTTCAGGCCTTAGCCTAGAACACTTCACACTTTACTTGGACCAAATCTGGATTCACAACTTCTATTAGTTTATATTTGTGTTTCATTTACAGTAACCTGATCTCACTAAAAGTCTGCGAAGTCTTAATGATCTTCAAGGGTCACAGTTTTGCTAAATTTATGTTGATCTGGACTTTAGCTGATCCGCAGTAAGAGACAGGTATTTTGGTAAATGGTAATACAACCTCTTTCGCGATGAGACACACCTCTCCTATGAATCAGAAAACCGTTTTGCATTGTGTCCTACTTTTATAAGCTAAGAGTGGTTGCTCATCTTCTCACCCCATGGACTGCATTTTTCGGCGCACCCCTGTTAATTTTTGCCTTCAGCGGTAAAGGTATGTTACAAGTTGATTGTTATTGCTAAATTGTTTAACCACTAACCACGATGCCAGACCAGTATCGACACTTGTATAGTTTTGGCTCGAATCCCAGAAACGATTTGATGAACTTTGCGTATTTCACATGGGTGTATTTATGCATGCGATGCGAAGTATAATTTCCGCCCGTCCTGTTTCATTTCGTGAACCACCTGCTGATTTCCTCTCACATCACCTCAGTCACTATTCACACCAGCAACTGTGGAAAAGCGCCGCTGGGTTTCACCTAAAATTAGCAGTTATTTTTTTTAAACAAGGCTTCATTTTGACCCAAGCATACGGGAATATACTGCCTGCATGTATCCAAAGGCTCTTAAACAAGGTACAGCAACCCATCCACCAACCAAGAATTTACATTAATGGAAAAGCTCAGCAGATGAATATTAAATGGAATAAATAAAAGCTTCTTGAATAAGCAGACTTCGCCCTTTAATTACAATATATGCAGCGCAAACTTCTAATTTGATAAAGTCATTACGAAGAGCTTTCTGTTTTATGCATAGTAGCACTGACTTTTGTTCTTCTTCTAGGACAGGCTGGCAGGATTTGAGGAAATCTCTTTCTCATTAGCACTAACATTGAGAACAGCACAGAGGAGATCATGACGCAAATGATCAATTACACCTCGTTCAGTTGGATGTTCGTATTCTGTGTGCAATAACACCACATCCAGGCGGTCGAGAGTGAGACCGCAAACAATGCAGCGGTAATCGTTCCTGGACCTTTATTTAGAAGGACATCTCATCAGCTCTTTGCGCATAGGTGATTGAAGAGGCTCTAATTCCCCGAAATCCCCCAATTTTCCCGAAAATTTTCGAATTGATGCCGGTGGCCTATTACTATCTTCTATGATTAAAGAACACGTAACGCACGATTTGTTGGAATTTACTAGCAGGATTTGGAGCATTCTCTCCCTTACCTGCACCAAGATTGAGTGAAGCACGGAGGAGACTATGACGCAGACGGTCAATTACATATCGTTTTGTTGGGTGTTCGTGTTCTGTGTGTAATAACACTACATCCAAGCGGTCGAAAGTGAGTCCGCAGACAACGCAGCAACAATCTTTCCTGGACCTTTCTTTAGAAGGGCATCTCACTTGCTTTTTGCACATAGGAGGTTGAGGAGGCTCTAAGTCCCTAGGATCTCTCAATCTATCCAGAAGTTTTTTAACTAAGGCCCGTAGCCTGTTACAAAATTCTGTATCTAAAGGACATACAAAGCATGATTTGTTTGATTTACTAGGAAGTCAGGGGATATTGACCTCAATCAAACCTTACCACTGTGTGTCATGATGTGACGATTTATTCCTAAAGGCGTGTTGTAGCCCTCGAGGCAGCGTGCACACAAGTTGAAGTTGCATTTGCTGTGCGACAGCAGGTGCTGACGCATCATATTCAAGTCGTTATGTTCTGCACCGCACGCCGTACATTTGGGTACAAATGTACCCAATGTTAGTCTCCTCTTCACCTTTCACAACAAGTCAAAGCAAGGAAATAAGCAAATTAGAGAAACAAAAACTTTTCTCAGAAGTAAACAATGGCACGCCAGCATGAGCATTGCCACATGATATATTATTTCTTCTCATAGAATGCAATTGGCAGGTATCGAATTGCGTGGCTCTATGCCACAGCTGCATACAGAACAAATCCAGGAGGCATCGCAGCTGCGTTCTTCGATCGCATATGAAGGGAATCTTGATGGCCCTTCCATTGAGGATGTAATTTAGTCGAGGATCATTGCTCTCGAGCATCCTCTAATGAGAATTAATGAAAAAAACAAGTAAGTTAAACACGGCGATGTTTAGCGATAGGTGATAAGCGGAAAATCACACATACCCTTATCTCCACCAGGAATTCGATCTCGTCTTCTGAGTTGGTAGTAAGTGATTGGATTACCCTTCTCCTGTATCCCATCTTATCCGTCGAACTTCCAGTTGAAGTATCTGGGACCACATTTCTATGCATTGATAGTTTCTCTAGACCTCTAAAATTGAGGGCTGCATTAGTGCACAATCACTGTGCGTCTCCTTATTGACACAGTTAACATTTCTACAGTCTTACTCTCTGACCTCTTTGAACCCAGAAATTCTCTCATTTCTTTCGAATTTTGGTGACAAATTATCTGTTGCGACCTTCGTAGCGTCAATCACGTAAGCCGATCACACTTGTAGAGCTCAAGTCTGGTACTTCAAAATTGCACATCATTTTACTTTGCATTTAAAGATAATTTGTGCGCTTAAAAATAAGGGTCCATAATTAGGGATTAGTGGAGCAAAGTCAGGCACACGAAATGTTCTTGAACCGGCTATCCATAAAGTTAAATACATCAGCGTCCACGGAATTTCAAGATTGCCAGGTATCATTAATAAGCTCTTTCTACTGACAGCCACTCATTAGGGTTAGCAGATTTGTCAGGTCCCGAAAGGTCCAAAACATTCCATGTGGATTTAAGCGCAAAATATACTATCGCATGGACTCTTGAGAAGTTATTACGATTGCCTATATCCACATACCGTTAGACATACACATGAGTCATGGTCTCTGTACAGTGCCATTTATTGGACTCTGTATATCTTCCCTCGCACTTTCAGTGACCCAAACCATAATCAGACTATAGCCTGAAAAAGGCGAGCTTAGTTCTGCTGGTGCTGGTATCAAGCAGTTAGTGCAGCTGCATATTTGGATAATTTACAATGTGTCGATGAACACAGAATGCCTTCCTACCCTAATTTCCTTTCAGCTTTCTTCTTCTTGCAGCTAATTCTTGGACGTTTGCGTGTGTCGTAGTCCTCACCGATTCTCCCAGATTGGCCTATGGGACTTAAGAATAGGCTGTGTGATATTCATTACTGTAAGACCAAGTTCAATTAATTTTATATGGCAACGGAAGACTGCCCGATCAGATCTTTAACACCCCCTGATAATTAAAAATATTTCGCAATCACGTATCTTTTTGCTAGTGCCGCCCGATCACCTGAGATAAGACCTTAGCAGGATGGGCACAAGCATACACATGGTCACCAGATTCAAGCAAAGGAGGTTCACTTCCATGCATACCAACATATTATCACCTGCCGAATTATTAATTCTGGATAGAGCAGTAAAGTGTCGAGAGATAATTCTAACAGGTGAACAAAATTTGCTAAAAATCCCAATTCCTTAAGAGGATTTGCAGTTCTGACACAAGCTGGACTTACCGCTTCTTGTTGCACAGAGCACATCAACCTAAATGTTTGAAGAATCGCTTAAGTGATAGAATGGCACAGATAGTCCAATCGCTCGATCCCATTGCAGTCAACATAATTCATCGAGTTTCTGTAATGCTGCAACTCAAGGTTGAGGGACATCTTCTTTTCGGATCAATATTTTTCCTGCCATCTCTTTCGAATTTGGCTCATCTAGACAACACACATAACTACTGCCCCAGGTATGGCAAATTGTCTTTACATGTCGTCATCATTCTGCTGGTGTTGTTAATTTGCCATGAATGTTTGACAGAATTGTTCCTACTCGTACAAAGGAATGTAAAGTTTGCTGTGACTCGACTTCGCGCTGACCGGAGCACACAGCGGTTAATGCATTCCCTCCCTCTCACGGCGCAAATTATTTTAACATCAACATTTTCATCAAGCCTGACATCTATACTGGTAGGTTCCAGTATTCTCTATCAAATTGGTTATCTTTAATGCTTTCGGTCCACTTCCATTTATTCATTTTGACTTTGATGTCACTCAAGATTGTAAAACTTTTCAACAAATAGACCCATTATAAAGCTTCACGAGACACGTCTCGTCATTAGTATTCCAAGTTGCAAGTGAGACCTCTTAACTTAACCATTCTCTACTCGCCTCCGTCAGCGCAGTAACTGATGGGCATGGTTTGGTAGACACTTCCGCCAACTATCTGCACATAACCACCATCTTTTATTCAAAACGTTCCCAAAGCCACCTGCTTTCCAAAAGATCTAACAAACTCTCATTTGCGACTTCTTTCGCATGTGGGAGCAATGTCTCTAATCCATTTCTCTTAAATACAATCACTTTTCAAATCTAGAAATGGTCACCAAAGCTATTATATGCTTATATGTAGGGCTTTGAGTTGTGCACTCATTTGTTAACATTTTACGTTAAACGGAATGTCGACATTTAAGTTCCTACATTTGCTCTCCATCGCAGATAATATTTGCTTCTTTTAAATCGCATACTCACTAGTTCACTCTACTTAACAAGCATGCACATCGCATCATTGTATTTGCCTGTCTCGTCATGTCTAAAGCCTCAAAATCACGAATTAACCATCAATGCGGTCAGCCTATGGAGTCGATTGATGACAAATTAGCCCTGTTGCAGAAAAGTTAATTTACTACCTGTTAGGGAGAATTAAAGAAATTAAGCAATTTCGCTTAAACCATCCATATCCAAGATGTGCAGCCCAACGATAAACATTAAATGTGTCTTTGAACAAGCCTTGAATTTGTCAGAACACAATCTGAGAACAGAGAATAAACAATAGGACTCCCCTATGCTACTGACGATCTTGCCTGCAACTAAAACACGTCGCGGACCTCGAAAAGCCACAGTGCCGACACTGTCTTGTCTATGTGCGTTTTCATTGTTCTCAAATTCAGACAGGCAAGAAACGTGGAAGGCTGCACAATGTAGTGGAATTGTACTGTAAGGTGGGAGGAAATCTGAAAAACTAAGAACCAAATCAACTCATTCGAAGCTAAATGGAAAGCAATGGCTTATCATTTGTGGCTTCATTTACTTCTTATGCTCACCATTCTTGCGCTAGATTTTCGTCCTGGTTACTAGGCCTTGCCAATCGATCGTCTGCTTAGCAGGGTAGCCGTTGCGCATCGAGGGCACAGCGCATGCACTTATCGATCCATCGATCGACCAGCGCGGATGAGTCAGCAAAGGAGTGCACGTTGAGGGTGCAGTCCATCAAAATCTCAGTCACACATCTACTAACCCACTTTACTGTGATCTTTTTACGAGTGTCTGTTGTCGTCTTTTCTAATTGCCTCACTGTCACAACCTTTAAATTGAAGTAGTAAATCTTTCGCGGCTAGTGAAGCGACACAAAAGGACAGCGCGTGAGGTGCGTATTATGCTTTAGTAAAACACAGCATCAGAGGGTCTGCCAATGTAGTATGAATTAATTATTGTTAATGCAGCTAGAAATCTGTTTGTCGTCTGCTATTGGGAGAGAGCTTTGCCAATCACTCGTAGTTGCAGTGGCAAAACCCATTCCCATTAGCAATTCGGTCTCACCACTACTACTTGGTCAGCTTTAACGGCAGTTGATTGCTAAAATGAAATCGTTGAAATGCTGATGAAGACAAGGTTGGGACTAACTGTCTGTCAAGTATAGTATTATGGGAGTAATTAGTGACACTTATTTAGCATCTCACTGCATTGTCAGGTTTAGGTCCAGTTTTCGGCTGCAGACTACTTCCGGATTGAGCACTTAATCGAAGGGTGAGCAGTTCATTGCAAAAAAGGCTTTGGCGTGTGGGTGAGGTGGTGACAACATCTATGGTATGCTCAAATCCAGCCATAGCAGGAAACATCTCTGGTAGGGATGGAGGCATAGCTAAGGCTTTTGGATGCATCTAGAAGACAACCTTGAACAGAATTTTAAAAGAATTAGCGGTAATGAGATCGTGATCTCCTTCCGTGGTTTGTAATGCATGGGTATGGGTGATCGTATGCATTCGCACGGAGTTCGTCGGATGTTTTAACACTAGACGAATCTTCGAGCCCTGCCTAACCTACAATCAGTCAAAAGAGTCTATTAGCGATGTCAAGTAATCCTAATACTACGTCAACTCTGGCCTATTTAGCTTTCTAAGTAGTGGATTTGGGAGCATTTTGCGTGTTTGAGTTTCGTTTGCTACTTCTTAACACAGGTAATTTGGTTTACGCGAAGTAAAATATGAAACTCAAGTCCCACGAGTGAGATCTGCTCAGGAGATCGGCGCCACGAATGTCGCAAATGATATCTGGTCACTAAAGTTCAGAAAGAATGAGCCAAGGTCGGGACCCAAAGAGGCCACAAAGTAAGACTTTAGAAATTCCAAAGGTGTCAAGTAAGAGATGCCCGATGGTTTTGTATGAAGGCTTTTCTTGCTTTAAAAGGAGCAAGGAAACTGCTAAAGCAGGAATCTGTGGCCCCAGATGCCCTAATTGGAAGTTCCAAAGATGAGATTGACGACGAGAGAAGGTTAGTCCAAGCACTTATGACCAACCCGGAAGACGAGATCAATTTCCTCGAGAGGATGAAAGCCAGCATGTAATTTTTTAATTATTACCTGTGTCTTAACTTTAGTGGTGATTTCTTTACCTATGCCACCACGTATTTGCCTTAGAAGATGCTCAAGAACAATGACTGCCGACTAACCTACATATTCGGTGGGAATGTCATCAAGAACCCCTTAGTACCTGATCGAGCGGCGCAGTTGGGATGCCTCATGGATTTGCTCTGCACGTGGCTGTGATATAAAGCTATGCAAATTATATGCCCATCATGAAGAAGTTTGTATGCTAGTACACTATTCCATTCATCTAAGATAACTTTACCCTTCTGAGCAATTCGGCTAAATGCTTGTTTTATATTCTGTGGAAGGCAAGAAGGAAGCTGATGGTGAATACAAATGTACTAAGTGTGGCAAAGAGCATAACAACTTGGATGATATGCACCAACACCTCCTGCGCCATAGTAAATGCAGGTTCTACTTCTGCGTGCAATGCTTCGAGGGATGCAACACGTTTACCGATATGGTGCACCACAGAATGACGACACATGGTGGTAAGGTTTGACTGCAGTCAGTGTTCATTGCTCTATTACTAATTCCAATGAATAATGCTTTGTACTTCCTGCAAAAGATGTATTTTAGCTGCCGCCATCAATTTAAGAAGCTTTGAGATCACCGAAAAGACGTGAGGGCCTAGAGCCTCTTCAGTCCTCTATGTCCAAAGAGGTGGAAGGATGTCCTCCTTCCGCTATACCGCTGTAGTGTTTGCGGATCCACTTTTGACTGGTTGGATGTGATGTTATCACACACAGAACAGGAGCACCCAACTGAATGCGAAGTCATTGGTCGGTTGCGTGTTCGCCTCATGCGTGCTGCACTTAGTCCTAATGCAGATGAGGAAGAGGATGCTCCGAATCCTACCAGCTAGACTTAAGAGAAAGTGTATCTACGCGCTGGCAGATATGTGTATGTGTAATGCTCTTTGTGGCTGCTTCTTTAACAGGAATTTCGCGCTTCTTCGATGCGATGATGCTTCTATAATAGGCTGATGCTTATTCCTTTTAAAGTCTCCACCTTAGATGAGAGCCAAAAGACAAATTTAGCCAGAAAATCCTAATAGAATTAGGACCACGTAAAGTCCAACTTGCAAAACTGGTGAGCTTAATCTACATTCATCAATGTTAATCGGCAGTTGGTGGTGGAGGTGGCCGAAGTGATGTAATTAGTTAGTTGTCGTTGATTAGGCAACTAGACAATGAATAAATGCAATATGACACACTTTTGCCGATTAAGCCAAAACGAAAGGTCATGCCGAAAAATCAACCCAGAAGATGGAAAGCGGAACTTTCAATAAGGTCAGATTACAGTAGCCGCAACAAAACCACAACTAAAAAGCGTATCTGCGCCTTCCTCAAGCACCATGGCTGCAAAGTGTGTCGAAACTGCACTTGTCGAATAGCAATGCATCAGCCGTGTTGATTCTTGCAGTTCATTTTGTTGCTATACATTAGTAATCCGAATAAATTCTTAGGCCTGCGCGTTTTTGTTACATATAGAGCATTACCTCGATTAATTTCTTATTCTCACATAGAGGAGTCAAAGGGGGACATGATTTAATGGTTTGTTTACAATTTGTCATGTCCATTTAAGTGTTTCGCACTCCATATCTTAACGTTCAGCTCTGCACTTTGCCGTATTCACCCCAACACGATCCCTGCCCTATATCTTTGGTTGCGCACTTGTCTTAAATTTCTGCAAAGCAGCTAGCAGGATGAAGAGTAGTATCTTCATTAGTCCTCCCCTTTGTAGTCGTAAATTAGCATGTTGTGATAGGTGTTACCCCATAGCGCTATCACTTTTCGTTAGGATCTTTCATCGGGCAAGAATTAGAATTTATTTTAACAATGGCTCAACATTAAGCTGACGTTTGAGCCGCTGAATAACGAGCTTTTACGGCTTCAATCGAAAAATCAACCTTATCATTAGTGAAAGCGCAAATGTGTATATCTTTGTCTGTGTTCGTAGATATGGTTGGAAATAAATCTGTGCCCCAACTTTATCCTCTTCCTCTAAATGCGTGGCCAGTTATTTAGCTGTAATAAGGTGCATCCAAAGGCTACTTCGGGAACCAAAGTTATTTCGGAAAGCAGTCAGTTATTAGGGTATAACAGAACTTGGAGATCTACCGCTTTACTGTGTATCCGTGCAAAAGGGACAAAAGTAAAGTCGGCAAATAACGAAGAGAGAAGTTTATTCTGCTTGGCTCAGGCAGAAGCCATTCATGATGTAGTCTCCAAGGCCGGTCCTTAAAATTCCGAGAAGCTATATTGTACTTGTTCGAGTAAGTACACCAACATAGCCATTGTCGTTCAAGGAACACGAGTCTCGTGCCGCCACGCACCACACCTGCCACCGATACCATTGATAAGGATAAGGAAGTACGCTCCGAACTTACATAGCCGTCATCACGTTGCCTCGTCCTTAATACTGCCAAAGCCGTCGAAGGACATTCTTATTGGTTCATAACAACCCTCACAAGGAAGTAAAGGACGAAAGAGAGGGGACAAACTCCTTGCCTTTCCACATGAGTGCCCTCGATTGTCTTTTCGCGTTTAATGTGAAGCGTTGCTTGATGGGCATAGAACAACATCATAGATTGATTCCGCTATTGTAATGCCAACATGCGCTGTACATGGCACCATTGAAGGGGAAGAAGCCACCCAAAATACTTTTGCTTCGGCCTTTACACACCTGTACTGGGTGCACATAAGAGATGAGAGCATTCTTCGGTGGTGAGATGGTGGTATTTGGCACGAAGCAAAGTGATGAGTGTCATGCATGTGCGGAGTACACTTCCTTCTGGTGGCAGATGCAGTTCGCTTCGTCACGAGCTCCGCATTCGCTGCTGTAGTGTATTCATTTAAATGACAGTAAGTCGATGAAAAATAAGGAAATGTAGGAAAGCGAGAGGAATGCCAACTCAAGGTACTTAGCCACATCGCTACATGAACGCTATCT